>JAFVLL020031438.1:22453-50843 GCA_021397915.2 Tor tambroides
GTCAGCGTCTCTGTCCCGCTTCCGTTCTGCCGCGCTCCGCCAGCCGTATGTTAATGAGATCAAACATATTCGCGGGAAAAGCACGGATGTATGCAAATCCCCGCCTGCTTTTTTTTTTTTTTTTTTTTTTTTTTTATTTTGGAGAAAATTGGTCTTGACTGTGATGTACAGACACACAGAGTGGCGCTCAATTCACATCAAGTGCTTTCAAAACGTAGTATGCATTTAATACGCATTTAGTACGCATTTAATACAACACAAAGCATTCACATTGAGTAAATCATAACATTTGTTCATAATCACAATAAATTGCGTAATATACACAGTTCCCATGGTTTAGAAATATATTATGAAAAATTCATTAATAAAGATTAATTTAGTTTAGAAGTACATAATAAAGATTAATATATAATATTTATTATCTGTGTTATTGTAGCCTGTATACACCATTAAAATATATTAGATGCTTTCATTCAGCCAGGATACATTACACTCATCAAAAGTGACAGCAAAGACATTTTTAATGTTATAAAATATTTTTTTTATTTCTAATAACTGCTGCTTTCTATTCATCAAAGGATCCTGAAAAAATAAATGTATCAGTTTCCACAAAAATATGAAGCAGCACAAATGTTTTCAACATTGATAGTAATCAGAAATATTTCTTGAGCAGTAAATCAGCATATTAGAATGATTTCTGAAGGATCATGTGACACTGAAGACTGGAGTAATGATGCTTTTGATGATTTGATCACAAAAATAAATGACATTTGACAAACCTTTGAATGTTAATTAATTACATCTTAAAAAGATTTACATAGTTAATGCAAATTCAAAATCTAAAATATTTGAACTATTAGGTATTGATTGTGTGAATGTAATCTCTTTAAAATGATTTAATAGTATTTTATCCACATTAATCCTTATCTGTGGAAATGAATTATTGTGATCCCACAATATTATTCTTAGTTTTGTAACAAATTATTGCATCAGTATAAAATGACTGTTCTCAGGAGTACATATATCAGCTAATCTGAGATTTAAATGTGGCTCATCCCTTCAAAGCTGAAATATTTTGTGTTATGATGCATGCACATTTGCTCCAAAAGTATTTGGACACTTAAGTGACAGTTATTAATGTCTGAATGTCACTGCATTAGATAAGTTCACCTCACAAATGTTTTCCACTAGCATTTCACAACCAAAGTGGCTCAGTACATTTTGCTTGTGCAGTGTCTTTCTTTAAAATTAAAATGATTTTGTTATCTAATGCAGTGACATTCATGCATTTTTAATTTGGGGGCCGCTGCACATTACGTTGAGAAACAGAAAGCATCAGTGGCACACAAATGACAGAGATGACATTTGATACTGTGTCTGTCGATGGTTTTTCAGCATGCATTCAGCTGCAGCGTTTAAGACATTTCTTCTGTTCTTTTATTGGGTTTGATTGAGAAACAGTGAAACGCAGTGTTAATGTCTGAAGCGCTGCTATCCCTGCTGTCTGTGAGATTAGTGATGGATTCTGCTGTCTTTATTCCACGTTTCATTCTCTCAGTGTCCTTCACTGATTCCTGTTTTAGTCTTGATTCTTTTCTCTCGTTGCCTCTCAGTATAAATGTCAAGCGTCACACACAGAGCTCTTACACGCTGATTCCCGTTTTCATTTCAGACTGACAGAAACCTGCGCTGTCAACTAAACACTAACAAAGAAATAATTAACATCTTACAGTGTATTCACTAAGTCTGCATTTATTTGACCAAAACACACTACAACACGCTAAAAACAGAAATACTGCATTTTAATACTGTTACATTTTCAAATCTATTCAAATAGAAAAAAAAATATTTTAAATTGTAGTAATATTTCAAAATGTAATGTTTTCAACTGTTTTCTATGTGAATATATATTAAAATGTCATTTATTCCTGTGACCAAAGCTGAATTTTCAGCATCATTACTCCAGTCTTCAGTGTCACATGATCCTTCAGAAATCATTCTAATATGCTGATATGATTCTCAAGAAACCTAAATGTGTCCTTTCTGAATAATGTGTCAATTTTTTCAATGAAATTAAATATAATTAAAATAAATTGTATTTAAATAAATAATTGTTGCATTTATTCAGCAAGGAATAAACATATCAATTTAATATTTTGTTCAAAAATATTAGTTTTTTTTTAAATGTTTATTTTTATTTTGAAGTTTTTAGTTTTAGTTCACTTTAATAACCCATCCTGATTTATTTTAAAATGCAAAATGTCATAAATATACCAGATCATTGGGTCATTTTGACCCATGAGAGTCACTCTTCTATTGTTAGAATTTTATAAAAATGACACATTCTACAGACTGAAATGAATGAATATTGATTTAAAGGCCTTTTTTTCCCCTAATGTTTTCAGTGCTGTTTATATGACACAAAATGTGCCTGATTGTTCACTTTGTGTCGTCTCTCCGTCAGGCGAACGGTGGCTGGCAGGACCCCACCACCCCGTCCTCCATCACCTCCCCTACAGAAGGACCCGGAAGCGTTCACTCTGACACGTCCAACTGATCATCACACACAACGGACTATCTCCATCCCCCTCTGACTCTGAAAACACAAGAGCGCATCATCAAACGTCTTCATGCTACCTCTCAAACATCCAGACCAAGACAGCAGGACGCTTAGACAGACACATAGCTCAACCCTGCCTTCATCGTCACAGCAAGCATCACGTTACGTTTGAAACATTTTTGCAATTTTACCATAGTGCCAAAGTACTTTTATACATCACTTTAGGAACTCATTTTACATTATAATAGACTTATGCTTGAAAAAGCAGTTTGCACTGCGTCTGAGCTCAACTAGATTTCTGTTCGTCTAATAACCTTTGCTTTGAATTGGAAAATGTTTGGTTTATGCACACAAGGGAAAATCATCATTTCCCTGACAGTGCGGTTTAGATATCAAAATATTCATTTCTAAAGGTTATTAGCACAACAGAATCATTTTGCATTTTAAATAAGATTCACGTGCATCACACTTGAGTTTATGTAATCTTGATGAATTTTTGTCTGATATTCATGTACAGACACACAAATCCCTTTATATATCATCATCATCATCAGCGCACATGAGAATGCAATAAAAGGCAATCAGAAGTGAACCAATCCCAAATGTGAAATGGCTTTCTTTTCCGGTTTCGTTCCACGTCAGCCTTCTCCACGGGCGACCTTGATACCAAAAACCACAGGCGTGTCCGTTCTTCCGTTCACATCACATCCTTCATCTTGTAAATTGTGTAAAATCTGGGATGCGTTTCTCCCGGCGCGTTATACCTGAAACCAAAAATCCACTGGTGTTTCTTGAGAAGAAAGGAAAAGCTCACGATGGCACACAAATGCAGAAATGGTTTGGATATATTTTTGATGCCCTCCTGTTGTGAATAGCCGATTCTCATTTCTGATTTCACATATATTTGATTTTCTCGCAAGCATAATGTGAATGCGCGCTAGCTTCTCTATGTAGATGTGCACCTTTACTCTTCTTTTGCTCTTTTTGTAACAATGGCATCCAGGTCTGAATGATTAGGTCTTTAGGGAAGCGCCGTGATGAGCGCGGGCTTTCTGGGCCGCTTCATTGAGAATGAGACATGTCGAGGTTTTGGAGCCCTAGATAGTGTCGGTCATAGTCTTTCTTTGGTTTGCCGTCTCATCGCCGGAGCAGATCCCACCTCAGCAGCACCGTATTCAGAAAAGCCTCATATAATGATGCTTTTAGTTTTTGCATATACAGCGGTTTGTAAAACATCAAATGTTTACTTTGTTGCATGTCTTTTGTTCTTTAAACTCCTGCAGTGTTTTTGAATGTTTCTTCTTTTTTATATCAAGCGCAGAGACATTCTCTTGTCAACTTTTAAGATCTCTGCATATGTATAAAAGGAGTACAATGGAACAGCAAACTATTGTCTTTTTGATTCCAACTCGTTTTTGTGAAGAAAAACTAACAAGGTGTAGGTTTTTTGGTCTCTTCATTTGTACTGGTAATGCATATTCCAAATAAATTGTTTCTTTTGTTGCAATATGTTTCTCTCTGGTGTCTGGTTTCATTTGGGTATTCATATTCACTATGAATTTTATGTTATTTATGTTATTTTAGTGTGAATGAGATATCGTAGTTTTTATTCAGAACTAGTTTTTGTTTTTGGGTGACATTTTTAGTCATTTTAGTTGTGTGTGTTGTAACTTTTATTGAAGTTTTACTTATTTTAGTACATAAAGTTTAACTGAGTGAGAAAAGGAATCAAATATTTGATTGTATTTCAGAAATTTTATTTCAAGTGTAGAATTGTTTTAAGGGTTGTGATTTTAGTTTTAGTTAACTGTAATATCACTGATAACACAGTCTTTTTTATTTTAAAATGTACAAGTTTTACATCACTCTTCTATTGTTTGAATTGTAAATCATTTATGAAATATTACAATGAACTTAGTAAATAAATTTAACTCTGATTCTGTGATTTTTTAAAAAAAAAAAATTTTTCCCCCATTGATATCCAATTTGCATTTCCAGTTCATGACCATTGCACAGTGCATTGGTTACATAATATTAAAATTCAACTTTTTCTTATATTTTGCTTTTATTAAAGTGAAATAGGCCTATAGCTTTGAATATGTAGTTTTATGCACATTCTGCCATAGGCTGTAAACACACATCTAGGATTGACAGCCATTGTAAACACTTCTAAATATGCTGAACAATCTGAAAACCGGTTCAGCAATAACCTTTTCAAATGAAATGATAAAAAATCAGAAATTTTCAGGACCAAATGGCAGCGTTTTTCTGAGAATGACCCTTAGGTTCTTAGCGACTGCTGTTTTACTATAGTAACATGACTCCAGCGTGTCTGTGTGAGATGGAGGGCGCACTGTGATATTTCTCCAGCTGCTTCAGTCTATTGTTTCCAGGCTGCACTTCATAAATACAGGCGCTCTCAGCGGGAAGCGTCTCACTCTATCTGCCGCTTCTGGAGCGTCTCTCTCAAAGGTCAGCAGCCGAGGGACTGATGTCTGGAAAACAAATTAAGGGGGGAAGATGAATGCAAAGCAAAGCGCCGCACGTTTATTGATGGCCACCATTTAGAGTATCTCTGTAGTCCATTTTTCACTCACCACGAGCGGGACCTTGTTCTGAAATTGAATTCAGAGCAGGAACCTTTGAGTGAATCAGACCGCTGGACTGAGCTTCAAAAACACCAGCGCAGATCACACAATAAAACACTTGCCCAACATAAAATATACAAATATATATATATATATATGTGTATATATATATATATATGTGTGTGTGTGTGTGTGTGTGTGTGTGTGTATGTGTAACCCTGGATCACAAAACCAGTCATAAGTAGCACAGGTATATTTGTAGCAATAGTCAAAATACATTGTATGGGTCAAAATTATCGTTTTTTTCTTTTATGCCAAAAATCATTAGGATATTAAGTAAAGATCATGTTCCATGAAGATATTTTGTACATTTCCTACCGTAAATATATTAAAACTTAATTTTTGATTAGTAATATGCATTGCTAAGAACTTCATTTGGACAACTTTCTCAATATTTTGATTTTCTGCACACTCAGATTCCAGATTTTCAAATAGTTGTATCTCGGCCAAATACTGTCCTACATCAGTTGAAAGCTTATTTAGTCGGCTTTCAAAAATTGACCCGTATGACTGGTTTTGTGGCCCAGGGTCACATATATAATGTGTAAATTTAGTAAATTTAGGAAAAGAGGGGGCTTTAAAAATGATGTATAATCTGCATTTAAGTAAATCTTTTTTCGGCCTTTACTTGAAAGCTCTACATGTAACACACACATGAATTATAAATTATAGGCCTAATACTTAATGCATTAAAACATGATCAGCAACCTATTTCATCTGTTATATCAAATGTTATCTTGTGATACAACACATGAAACTCTTTGAAGATGTAACCATGAGTATAATGACCATTACATGGATCAATTTTTTATAATCTCTTTTTATCATTTTATCATCTGTGAATTTTCACACCCAAATTACCAGAGATACACGACTGAAATAAAAATATTTTTTCTTTAAAACTCTCACATCATTACTTGTGTGCTTTGTAATAAGAACTTTTTTTTTCCCAATTGTAAAAGTGTTTAACTATTGGAATTAATTGGCCATTTAAGTGCATTCACAAACACTGATTAAAAAATAATAACATTATGATGTCAGAAAGATCAAACCATTATTTGTAAAGGTTAATGTATGTCACAGAATGGTTGATTAGAAAGTGCAGGAACAAAGATAAATTCTGACACTGACCCATATACTGTATACTGGCACTGTAAGAAAAAAAAAGGCTACAACACCATAAACTCATAATGAGACTCACAAAATTCACCTTTTCATTTAAATCAACATAAACATTCCAGAAATGCACTGTATTTTTTTTCCCAAAAAGTTTTGAAATGACATCCCTAAACTCATCTGCTGTAAATGGAGCATGAGGCAAAATAAACAGAATGAGGCTTTTATGATGCGCTTGTCCTGTAAAAACAACATGCGCGTGCGTTCTGCATAATGCACGTATGATGTAGCGTATCGATGCCAGTACAATGCTCCTCGTGTGGGATGGGAACGTCGCTCGCAGGAATTAAAGCCGCGCGCGGGGATTACGGAGCGGCGAAGATCTCGCGTGTCCAGAGGGAGGATGAGCCGCGTCTGATCTCCTCTCGTCTGTATCGAGAAGTGTTCTGCGTGAGGGGGCTTTATCATATTGACATGCTGGATGAGGGTCGTGAATTGAGCATAGCTATTATAGTCAAAGCAGGAGCGTAAAGTTCCTCCCCGGTTGCTCGTGTTGCACTGAGAGGGAATAGAGATCATTCAGGTTAGATGTTGGTGTTGATTTTCTGCTTAATTCGAGAGGACGCACGTAACAGTGTCCCGTTTGCGTCCGTCATGCGCGTCTGATCACCAACTTTTCCGAAAAAAGAGCCTCGCCTTACTCGCTTGAGTTCGTGTCACTCGCGCGTTTCACGTGGATCAAACCGCGACGAAAATCGCGAAAACGCTGCCAGTTCTGACGAGATGAACTTTCGCGATGTGGGTGTTGGAAGTTAAACAGCGCTGCTTTGTGAGAAGCGCCTAAAGCGGCTCGTGTTAATGAATCAGACGCGCGTTTGAGCATCTTTGAAAACAACGCCTGGAGACAAACAGCAAACTTATCTCTTTGAAACACGAATTCCAAACAGCGCGAAAGCGAAGGGCGTGTGGGACGCGTCGCGCTGAGGCGGATACAATCTCAATATCCTCGAAAGCCGATGGCAGATTGTCAGAGTCCTGCTCATCCAGACCTGTGTCTATTCTGTCTTTCTTGTCAAACAATTATCACTGTTTTGAAGGATTAAAAGTACGTTTGGCAGAACAAAAAGGCTGTTTGATTTGCAGTTTTGCAGTTTTCTGACGCATTGCGCTGCTTTGTAGGGTCAGGTTAAGTTGATTTGTTTGATAAGTTATTTAAGTGCGAGTACTCAGGGTTCCGGGGCTCAGTGTTTGTTGTTATTTCTGTCTCAGCTCAGTGATGTGGGAGGTTTTTTTTTTTTTTTCTTCTTTTCTTTTTCTGTGTGTAGATCTGTCAATTTCCATTTTGGATATATTTTTCAACCATGACGGGACGTGTCGGAGGGACGTCTTTTCAACCGCCATTAAACGTCCAAATGTTTGCTGGGCGCTGTCACATCACCCTGCCGGCTGAACGCTGGGAAATGCCCTGCAATATGACAGCAAGACTCCAACTTGAAAATCTGTGAACTTCATTTTTAAATCATGGATGACAGAATTTTTCAATGACAGCAAGAACAATGGAAGCTTGTTTCTGTCACGGATTAAATATTAAAAAAGGTACTCAACGACTTTTGTCTCGTAACTGCAAGTTTGCATCTTGCAATTCTGACTTTTTTTTTTCTCAGAATTGCATGATAAACTTGCAATTGTAAGAAAATGTCAGAATTGTGAGCTTCTTCAGAACTGGACTCGCATTCTGAGAAAACAAGTCGGAATTGTGAGCTAAAAAGGCGCAATTCTTTATTTATTATTTTA
Organism: Tor tambroides; assembly: GCA_021397915.2. Classification (NCBI taxonomy): domain Eukaryota; kingdom Metazoa; phylum Chordata; class Actinopteri; order Cypriniformes; family Cyprinidae; genus Tor; species Tor tambroides. Next base: position 30,572 of record JAFVLL020031438.1, read on the forward strand.
TTCCATGGTGGAAGCAAGCTTACATAATAAACACACAAATAACAACAAATCAACTTTTACATTTTGTTTTATTTATTATTTATTTATTATTATTATATTTTTTAACATATTCTGAAGTGGTGTTTGCCTGTAAAATTTGCCACCACAGCAGAGTGCATTAGTGCTTCCTATACTTTTTCAGCAGAACTGGTTATGGAAAAAAATACTTCCATAACGGGTGCCACTGAAAAAGTATGGGAGGCAAAGACTTTTTAAAACACTGTAAGCCATGAACTGAGCCACCAGCTATGAGGGGAATCACAACTTTTATCTGAAGCCAAAAATTTAAAGAAAAATGGACAAAAACAGAGGTAAGACTATGTATTTAATGGCTTTAGGGAGGCAAAGAACTACAGTCCCACGATGCATTGCGAATGACATTAATCCAATGAAAAAAGATGGAGAAGCAATGGCACATAAAAGCCAGAGCAAATTATGAGTACTGTATAAAGGTGTAATGCATTTATGCCAGCAGCATTAAAGAGTATGTATAAAGACGCTTAAACGCCACTTCAGAAGCACTTCTGTGCCACGTTTGCAGTGTAATTTGGGTATTTGACATTTAGTTGTACAAATTAAACTGCATACTCTCACACCTTTGTAGTTACTTATTGCAAATATACATTTTTAAAAAAAAATAAACATAACTGCTTCAAGAGTTGCCTTTTCACCATGGGTGTGTGTAATTTAGAGCAAAATTAGAATGTAAAGAATTGTCTGTTTATATACTTGGGTTTTAAGTGCATTGGTCTACGATTCCTTTGTGTTTTGATGGTTATACAAATGCGTGGCTGTAACTCGTTGCTAGGGTGTTATGAGTGGTTGCTAGCTGCGTGTTTACTGCAGTCAAATGAGTGCACATATTCCTCATCTGGGACCTGCTCTCTGTTCCAGTTAAATCACTATATAAAATGCATGATAATTGCCTCTCACTCCTGCTATACATCCACCAGTATGATTTTGATTGGCTCATTAAAACAAACATTTCTATGGATGAACTGGGGTTTAAATCTACATCCCCACTGCACTCAATACAAACAGTTTACCTTCTGTTTTTGGCCACATGAATCCACTGAAGTTCATTTGAGCACTTGAACTCAAAGAGTGACCTACTCGAACACAATTTCAAGATCGGTACAGCTTGATCAATACAAACTCTAAATCAAAACTTCCCACACTATGGAAGTCAATGGGGACCAGAAACTGGCAAATGACAGAATGTTAATTTTTGAGTGAACTACGCCTTCAACCACATCCATCATGTCATCTGATATCAAGTCTGCTAGTAATGAAAGGGTCCAGACTTGTTTATCATGACTGCTATATCATATACTATACTATAACTGCTACATTTGGACATTTTCTATTACACTTCTTTAATGGTCAGTATTTATGCTGTCTGAACTGGTGGGTTTTAAAAGCATGACAGTCAAATCAGTTGGTTCTCAGCAATGATTTCCTCTTATCTATTCATTAACACCCACAAAACGCAAAAGGGAACTGAAATTTTATATCTAGCTTATGTGCACATTTAGGAATGTGATTTAATTTAGGAATCCTCTGAGAAGGTTCATGTATCACCCTCCGATGCTCCTGATGTGCTAATTGGCTCGACGAACTCAAAAGAGTCCCAAACGGCTTTCATTTTCACTTGCAGATTTGCCATTAAACACCCCCGTGGCGTGAGAGATACTGAAGGAGTGTGATGTTGTGGGAGCTGTCAGGTTCACGTGTCACGGGTGAAGGGCTGCTGGTAGAGGAGCGGTTAACAGTCAGTGGGGTTACAGGAAAATGCATTTTTCCCTGGTTCTAAAGTCTACGATGATCAAACAAACACATTTCTATTTAATTATGGAACAGTACAATGTGTGCATAATCATCGTGATAAAGAAAACCCTGATACACGTCCAAAAAAAGCATGGCACCTTGTAGGACTTTTTTGTTACTGAGGCTATAAACAGAATGTTTAACACTCAGCAATATGAACTGTAAAATGAAGCAAGCTGGTGTGAAACAAAAAAGTGAAATAATTTACACTAATCATAGCACTTTTTTCTCCTGAATGAGGAACATTACATTTTGAAATTGTAAAAGAAATGCTCCCATATCAACATGCAAACTAGTAAAGAAACTGAAAAATGAAATCAAATTAAATAAACTAATTAAATTATTCTTTATAAAAATACACTACCATTCTAAACTTTGGGGCCAGTAATATTTGTTTTGTTTTTGAAAGAAGTCACTTTTGCTCACCAAGGCTGCATTTATTTAATCAGAAATATAGTAAAAACAATATTATTGGGAAATATTATTACAATTTCGAATAGCTGTTTTTCATGGGAATATATTTAAAAATGTAATTGATTCCAGTAATCAAAGCAGAATTTTCATTACTCCAGTCTTCGGTGTCACATGATCTTTCAGAAATCATTCTAATATGCTGATTTGCTGCTCAAGAAACATTTCTGATTATTATCAGTGTTGAAAACCGTTGTGCTGCTTCATATTTTTGTGGAAACTGTGATACATTTTATTTTTCAGGATTCTTTGATAAATAGAAAGTTCAAAAGACAGCATTTATTTGAAAAAGAAATCTTTTGTAACATTATAAATGTCCTCACTGTAATTTTTGATCGATTTAATGCACCCCTGATGAATAAAAGTATTAATTATTCATTTAAAAAAAATCGTACTGACACCAAACTTTAGAATGGCAGTGTACTCAGCTCTCAGACACACATTCAATAAAAAAAGCCAACACTGCCATCTAGTGACTGAAACAGACCAGCATGTTTCACATGTCTAATGCTCCTTTCACTGCAGAGTCTCTGTAGTGTTTCTCCATACTAAATTTGAATTTATTTCTTTGAAATCCTGATGTGATAAAAGGAAATTTGACAACACATGATTTCACAAATTAGTTTATTGAAAATGCACAAAACAAATGAGGTTTTTTGCTTTATATTCCAAACTTCGTATCACAAAATGCAGCATTTATGAATGAAACTCATCGGTTGTAAGGATGCATGGATGCAGACTTGATGTTAGTCTTGATGTTGCTGGGCATTTTACCTGTTAAAACAGAAAGTGTAGAATTAAAAAAAAAAACACATTGTATGAGCATGATAAATGGTGATTTTGCATATAAATTTGTTTGTGAACATTATTAAATGTGTACCTGGTTGTCCAGGCTGCTGTTGGGCCGCCTGTCCTCCCATGCCGGCCTGATGGCCCGTGGTTCCAGCGATTGTGACCTGCTGTAGTGTGGGGCCTGTTGACATCATTGGCTGTCCAGAGTGACCAGGTGGGACGGGTCCGGGTGGCCTGCATTTCGAGAGTCCCTTTCCGAACCCCACCGCTGCCACCAGAGCGTTTGTGTCGGCGGGATTGAAGGACGGCTTGTTTTGTCTTAAAGCTGAATAGAAACATCCATTCAACATCAGTGACTTTGCACACATGACAAACTGGCAAATAAAAAACTAGGTGCAACGGTTAAACTACCTGACGTTTCAGAGTCTCTGTCGTCACGAGGGTTATTCAGCTTTTCCAAAAGATTCGAGCAAAGTTTATTCAGTGTTTGGATCTGTTTCTAAAAAGATAACAGAACAGAATTCAACAACCAACTTTTACACATTTCACATTTAAAATGTGTTTACAGAAGTTACAAGGTTAGTTTAAAGGTTAACCCTCAGGAGGTCTTTATTTAAAAAAAAAAAAAAAAAAAAAAAAAAAAAGTGTATTGTTTTGAATTGTTTTTCATTTTAATGTAAAGGTGACTTTGGTGGCATCTGCAATATGAACGCTAAAAAATTATGGAAATGATTAGAAAAGGCTAAATGATCTTAAGAAAAATAGTTACACTTGATTTTCGTGGTCAAAAATGTGAAAAAAAACCAGCAATTTTTTGGGAGTATAATCTACAAATCAACCAAAATAAAGTAGCAAATGAAATAAAATTCAGTAATTATGTATGCAAACACTCTTATAAGCAATGACTAGGGAATACACAATCCTTTCTCATACTCTCTCGTGTGTGTGTGTGTATGTATATTATATATATATATAGACACACATAAACATTTTTCTAATATCTGTATTTATTTTATATAGAAGTTAAACAGAAAAAATGGTTAACAGAGGTGAATATTGTCTAGTACCATGAAATCCCTTCAAAATACAAAATTTTAAAGAAAAACTATTATTGAAAGAAAATGTAATAGATTAATTTCATTAGGAAAAAAGTTACGCTTATTGTTTTCGATCTGTTTTGACCACAGACAATCAGAAAGGTATACCACAGGGTTAAAGAAGCCTCATTTAGTCTGAATACCTGTGTCTTCTGAAGACAGGGTCTAGATGGTTGCTTTCTTAAGTCAGGTAAAGAAGGCTCATGTGTCTGTTTACCTGAGCTACTTCAGGTCCGATCCGGGCCGCTTCAGCGCTCAGGTGTTTCTCCTGTTCCTCCACCTCCGGGTCGGGTTTGGTCCTGAGATGATCCGGCACGATCTCATGGCTGAACACAGGCACTCGCTGCTCTGTTAGTTTCTGTAACAGAAGTAACAGCGTGGAGAAAGTCACACCTTAAAAAAAAAAACAGTTACACTGTCATAAGTGTGTGACTTGGTGAACACGCTCACCACCAGCTCTTCATCTCGATCAGGAGACAGCAGCAGGGGTATGATGACCTGGGACCTGTAGGATGGGGTCTTCTCGTTTTTTAACACTTTGTTGATGGTGTTCAGCTGCCCGGACAGAAGGGCGAAATTATCCAGCACTGAGGGCCTGAATTCAAAACATCCGCGTCAATATAGAGACAGATCCACTTTATCAGGAAAGATGTGTATTTCTCACTCACCATGTGAGTCTGTCATGCTCGTTTTCCAGTTTCAAAATGAAACTCTGCAGGGAACCCTTCAGATGAGCCACGCGAGAGAGCAGAGACTCCAGAGACGCCTCCAGCTGCTTCTCCTCCCGCTGCTATCGAAATAAAACACAAACACACCACCCTTCAGCTCTTCTATGACATAATAAAACAATAATAAATGTTTCACGTGTTGTTGGTTTTTTTTTTCTGCAGTGTAGAGCTCGACAGTTAGCATGCCAGCACTCTATACGCAAACAAAACCAACCGCAAAAAAGTCTATTTTTGCAAACTACATGCGTGCTTGCGTCATTAATTGTAAGTGAGTTTTTACAAATCTGAAAAAGCTGTAAAAATTAACATAAAGTGAAAATGTTTAACAGTTTACCTGCATTTCAAAACTACTGTCCAAACGGCATAACAATGCGGAAGTAAACAAATACTTGCAGCAGCAAATGGAGTCCGGCTGTCAAAACGCGCCTGAGAGAACTGTTCCTAACTTTTTTAATATATAGTTGTAAATAGCGTCGCTGCGTATTTATAATAATTTTGAAACCAGCATTGTAATTTTTTGTTAGAATTTATTTATATTTATTTAGAATTTGTTTATATTTCCAGTTCATCTACTGGGCCAAAGATTAAGTCCAAAATTCTTCTCAGCACGTGGACATATTTAATACAAATAAATACATTTCATGTAAATTTGCAATTCAAATTTCCTCTCAAAATTTCCTCAGATTTGCAGTTCAAATTTCTTGTATTTAATGTAACTTTTAATAAGTTAGAATGACATTAAAATAATAATATTATAATTAACGCGCATATATAATTTTCTCCATAGCCTGTGTATTTATGACCGTGTATCAGGGCTTTTATTTTGAATTCGTGAACGGGAAGTGAAGCAGCTGCAGTTTACAGATATTGACACAAACCCCTTAAAACTCGCTCAAAATCAACCTGCCAGTAATGAGAACTAGCACAGCATGGCAGACAGACAGGACAATGAGGTAAACTAAACTCTTGTTTGGACCGAGTTTGTTTGTTTTATTCAGTTCCTTCGGAATTGTTTACTGCTTAAGTAAGTTAACAGAGCAAATAAACAGAACAGGAGAAAAACATTTATTTTAGGAGAAATGAGAGACTTTTATTCTGTTATTCTTGCACCGAATGCCTTTTTCGAACATGTTAATTAAGAGATATTTGGGAGAGGTTTAAGGCGGAGGTTGGAAGTAAATCAGTTTAATGCAGTTCTGTCATGTGTCTGCAGCCCCTCCCTCAGACTGCACAACAACAACAACAACAATAACATGCTCTTCATATACTTCATATCTGAGTGTTGTTAAATATGGACACACTGCATGTAGTTAACACTGTTCTTCTTCAAATTTAGCTGAAGCTTTTTGAAATTCTCCAGCAGTGGATATAGGTTGTGTTATAAACACTGCAGTGTCTTTCAGCACTGGACTCATTTTTAACCCTGTCAGGAATCAAGCAGACAATCAAACTATAAAGAGCTTTTTGTTCTTGTTTTTGTTTTCTTATAAACAGTTTTGTTTCTTTATTTGGTGTCTTGAAGTAGAATGATAGATAGTTTTTTATCTGGAAGGATGACTAAAAATTCAACAACACTCTCAGTGAATGCAGGTATTTGATGGTTATGGTGTCTGTAGAGGCAATAAACCCATAGTATACATAACCAGATAGGAGCGGAATATAATGATATATTCTAAATGTTAGATGACACCTCCTGAGCCAGTATTACATTAGAAAATTGCAAACAAACAAACATAGAATTAGTATTTTTATGTTAAAATATTCTGTAATATACTTTTATACACATATAGAAAATATTCTCTTTAGCCTGTGTATTTGTAAATGTGCAAAAGGGCCTTTATTTTTTTTTATTATCTTCATGATGTATATGTGAACATGCGCTGTACAGCATAACTACAACACATTCAACATCATGAAGGTTAATATTGTCTGTGTATCTGTCAAAAAGCAGCTTATTTCTCATTTCAAGAACCAAAGACCAATCTGCTCCTATATTGACCTGCAACTGTTAGTTCCCATGTTAAATGCTGGTTGTTGGCTATTTCATGATGTTTTTCTCTCTGAAGGTGGAGGAGGCTGAGCAGGTGTACCTGCTGATGAAAGAGGAGTACAGGATATCACGCAACGTGCGTCTGTCCTGGTTCCTCGACCGGCTCAATCAGGTCGTTCGGCCCAGTCCACCGTCTGAGCTGGTGAGAGAGAGCGAGTTTGGTTCGATTCAGTAATCCACTAATGGTTTTGCGATGACTCGATATCTAGAGAAAAGGATGATTCATAGGTGAATTCATTCTGATACACTATTGTTCAAAAGTTTGGGGTTGGCAGGTTTTTGAACAAAGTCTCTTCTACTCATCAAGGCTGCATTTATTTGATCAAAAATACAGTGATATTGTGAAATATTTTTACAGTTTAAAATATCTGTTTTCTATGTGAATATTCTGTAAAATGTAATTTATTCCTGTAATCAAAGCTGCATTTTCAGCATCATTACTCCAGTCTTCAGTGCCACATGATCCTTTAGAAATCATTCTAAAATGCTGATTTGCTGCTTAAGAAATAATATTTTTGTGGAAACCATAATTTATTTATTTATTTATTTTTCTGGAGTAGAAAGTTCAAAAGTTATTAAGTGTCTTTTCCATCACTTTTGATCAATTTAATGCATCCTTGCTGAATAAAAGTTTTAATTAGTTTCTTTAAAAAATAAAAAATCTTCCTGACCCCAGACATTTAAATGGTAATGTATGTTCATTTTAATGATAGAAAATGAGATTGCATGAAATGAAACACTTATTTTACACAATATTTACTCAAAATTGACCAAAATTCCACTCCAGTTAATTGTCCAAGCAGACATGATTAGCAGCTGATGTCATAATCCTAAAATGGCCAAATGATAGTCAATTAATTGTCCTTTAATATATTCTTTCTTTGTTTAATAATCCTTATATGCATGCCTCAGGTCTTCCTTCTTTATCTTGAAGGCCTGTATTGGAACAATAGCAATTTTGTTGTTCAGTTTTTGTGCTGAATCACATCAGCCAGATCAGTTCAGTTCTTCATGACTTGGATCACATGACACATCACATGACACATCATGTCCTGTGAGAATCTCTCTTTGTGTCCATCAGCTGAAGTCAGAGAATGAGCTGGATGTTTTGAGCGTCCTCCCAAAAGGATGGCAGCCCGATTCTCCTTCCTGGTCCTGCCCATGTCTGCTGGTTCCCTCCACACGCGTGACCTTCCTGGCTCGCAGGTACCGCTTCATCATCGAGCTGGACCTGAGCCCGTCCACCGGGATCGTGGTATGAGACCATCATCATCATCGCATTCAGTGACTTCTTTTAAATGGAATGAACTCTTTTAAGAGTGAAAAGTCATATGCTGTTTGTATTCAGGATGACAGCACAGGAGAGATGATCTTTGATGAAGTCTTCCACGCTTTGTCTCGGTGCTTGATTGGTCTAGCGAAACCCTTTAAAGTCCCAGGAACTGATCACGTGTTCCAGCCAGAGATCTTCATCACTATTCTGGCGTATTCCTCCATCATTGGCCTTAGTTCTCATCAGGTCTGGATCTCAGGTCGTTGTGAATCTTAAACTGCACGTTAGTTGGGCGTTTTGTTTTTTTTCTTCTGATGAGAAATATCCCATGATTCTGCCTGTCAGGTGTTGGTTCAGGGCTGTCAGCTGGACTGTATGGATTTGGAGCAGTTCTTGCATCAGATCTATCAGCAGCTGAGAGCCGTAGAGAGCAGCATCGCTGACGTCCTACAGCAGCAGCACAATCAGGCAAGAGCAGCTCGCTTGTGGTTTTCATACTGACAATAAATCAATATGCAGAAAGAAGCAACACTGCGATGCAGTGCAGCAAATTTACTAAAATTAAACGGATAGTTCACCTAATTATGAAAATTCTGGCATCAGCCTCCACTTGTTTCAAACCTGTATGAGTTTCGTCTGTTGAACACAAAAGACAACGTTTTGAAGAATAAAAGAAGAAAGAAATTCATAAAGGTTTGCAACATCTTGATGGTGAGTAAATAATGATAGAATTTCATTTTTAGGTAAACTATCTCTTTAAATGGTATTTATTGATATGAAATTAAAAATAGCTTGTTAACCTTGGTAAAATCGCTGCAATGCACAGCCATAAGAGGTTTTTATAAACATTTTATGAAAATGTTTTTATAAAATGGGAGTAACAGCAATCTGATGAAAGAAATCAATGTTTAGTGATTTTGTGCAATAATTTAGCACAACTTGTCATATGTTGTTGCTTAATTAATGTGCATGTGTTCTTATTATATTTTGCATAATATTTGTACTCTGTCTTGTCATATACTGCTGTTCAAAAGTTTGGGGTCAGTAAGATTCAGTTCAATTTTATTCAGCAAGAATGTATTAAATTGAGCCCAAAAGCCCAAAAGATTTCCACTTCAAATAAATGCTGTTCTTTTGAACTTTCTATTCATCAAAGAATCCTGAAACATAAAATGTATCACGGTTTTCACAAAAATATGAAGCAGAACAACTGTTTTTTTACAATGATAATAATCAAAAATGTTTCTTGAGCAGCAAATCAGCGTATTAGAATGATTTCTGAAGGATCATGTGACACTGGAGACTGGAGTAATGATGCTAAAACTTCAGCTTTGATCAAAGCAATAAATTACATTTTTAAACATATTCAAAGACAATTCTAAATTGTAATAATATTTCAGAATATTACTGTTTTTTTACTGTATTATTTGATTAAATAAATGCAGCCTTTGTAAACAGAAGAGACTTGTGTAAAAACATTAAAGAATCGTACCGACCCCACAATTTTGAACTTGAAATGTTACATTAGAAAACACGTTTATTTGTTCTTCAGTTCAGTGGATCTGTCTATCAGTCCTTCTCTAATGACGCTGTGGAGGAACCGTCTCAGAGGAAGCCGGGGGTTTCCATGGTGACAGCTGATGTCGGGCTGGTCAGTATGGTGAGGCAGGGGATTCTCGCGCTGCAGCTCCTGCCTCCAAACTCTGGTGCTGGTAAGTGCCTCCAGACGTCCTTTATCCCACCGGATGGGGAAATCCATAGAGCATTACATTTACAAACCATTTATTTTCCATATTATGTTAACAATGAACCCAGAAACGAAATGATTTATATTAGAAGTGCTTTTAAAGAAGAGCTAGTTGCTAGATTTAACAGGTTTACATGGTTAGTGGGTTTAACCCATGCCTAAATGGCATGTAAGAACAAAACAAACTGTGGTTGGTCACTCATGTGGTCTCTTCCTGTCTAAGTTGGCATTATAATAAGTGCCGAAATGGCCGTAAATAAAGTGCTTGTGTAGATATTAGTCTTTTGTGTTGGCTTGCAGGTAGGGCTGTGCAATTAATCGAAATTCAGTTTCGATTTCGATTTCGGCCTCCAACGATTATGAAAACACAGTAATCGAGATAAAACGATTATTGCGCCCCATTCCGCCCCTTTCCAGCGGTGCACTTTCCTTCCTCCATAAAAGCCCAATTTCGCGTGCTAATCAGTAAAATCATGTAACGAGACTTTTGCAAAACGGGACGTGCTTGATTTATTTAATTTGATTAGATTTATTCATGTTTTTAAAAGCGTGAAAGAGAACTTGCGCTTCCTCAGGAGGATTACTGTGTATGCGCTCAGAGACACACGGATATGTAAAGTCATCTTTTAGCGCCTAAACGGTCAAATACGCGCAAAAATGTGTCGCTTAGTGATTATTCACATAACCGAGGAGGGTTTATGTAATAAATGAACGTAAGAATGAAAATACGTGTGTAACAGTAAATTGGATCCGTGCGGCTCTTAAAGTGACAGCGGACTATATTCCTGCTGCAACTGTGTGCTTAATATTAATCAAACAACAAAAGACAAAGACAAAATCACTCACTACTCTTTACTGAAGGACATTTGTAGCTTTAATAAGTAACAAAGGAAGTTTAATTCTTACAGTGAAGACTATGCTGTTTTATTTTATTTTTATTTAGGTTATTCATTTTCTGTAGTAGTAGGCTGTTAACTGAATACTTTAGACTTAAACTTAAAGCACAGTTTGTTTCATTTGTATCTTTTATTTCTATTGTATTCTTTTGCTTTTTTATTACTGACATTGTATTCCTTGCTTTTTTATTACTGGCAGTTTAATTATTTTTAGGACCTTTTTTTAATTAATATTAGTTACTCTAGTATTCTGCTGTGATATTGAGAATTGTGACATTTCACTGGTCTCTAAAATGTAGATGTCATAGCAACCTTATTTACAGAAAATATTTATTTGATATATATATCACTATCTTTAAATAAATCTTTTATATAAAGTTTTGGTCATATGGCCCACTAATAATCGTTTTAAATAATCGTGATTACAATATTGACCAAAATAATCGTGATTATGATTTTTGTCATAATCGAGCAGCCCTACTTGCAGGTATAATAATCATCACAGATGGAGTGACGAGTGTTCCTGATGTCGCTGTGTGTGAAACGCTACTGAACCAGCTGAGAAGTGGAACCATCGCCTGTTCATTTGTCCAGGTGCTGCTCAGATCCATTTGCCATTTCACTCTACCTGCCACAAATACAAACAATACTATTTAGAAAAGTTTAAGGCCATTGAGTTTTTAATGTTTTTGATAGAAATCTTTTCTGCTCACCAAGGCTTCCTTTATTTGATTAAAAAATACAGTAAAATCAGTAATATTGTGAAATATTATTACAATTTAAAATAACTGTTTTCTATGTGAATATTTAGTAAAATGTAATTTATTCCTGTGAAGCAAAGCTGAATTTTCAGCATCATTACTCCAGTCTACAGTGTCACATTATCCTTGAGAAATCATTCTAATATGTTGATTTGCTGCTCAAGAAACATTTCTGATTATTATCAATGTTGAAAACAGTTGTGCTGCTTCATATTTTTGTGGAAACCGTGACACATTTTATTTTTCAGGGCTCTTTGATGAATAAAAGGTTCAAAAGAACAGCATTTATTTGAAATGGAAATCTTTTGTTACATTATAAATGTCTTTGCTGTCACTTTTCATCAATTTAAACTGTCCTTACTGAATAGAAGTATTAGTTTCTTTCAAAAAAATGAAAAAAAAAATAAAAAAAAAATATAATATTTGACTGATTTCAGACTTTTGGATTGTCGTGTAAATGCAGTGTATTTGTAACAGGTCTGTTATAAAGCATAGCATTGACTTTTATTTTGATGTGTTTTCCTCAGGTGGGCGGTGCTTACTCCTACGACTGTAGTTTTGGCTACATCCCCAATGTGGAGCTGATGAAGTTCATCTCCATGGCAACTTTTGGCTCCTACCTGTCCATGTGTCCAGAGTCCGACTCCACAGGCGATGAGATGAACGCTTACCACCGCGCCTTCCTCACCTACTCCTTCCTGAGGACCGGCGAGTCCATGAACCCAGAGTACTACTGCTGTAAGCTCAACACACCTAAACTGTGTCTGAAGAGCAAATCTGTATGCTGCAGATGCTGTTTTAGTCATTTTTAGTGGCTGTAGGAAGTCAGTTCTCCTCAGGTTTGCACAGTTTTTCCTAGCAGAGGAACCACAGGTGTAGGAAACTATCATCTTCATACACTAACCACAAACAAACACAGTAATGACTGTCATTCTCAACACTACGTTGACTGTTCTAGCATTTCAAACAGTATCTTTAAAATAATAGCCATTTGATTTCATATTTTGTTAAGTAGTGCAATGACATTCAGACATTAATTGACCAGTGGGTTTTTTAGTATTATTTATGCTATCGTAGTACTTATTCATATTTTAAATTGCCTTCTGTTTTGTTTTCAGTATTATTTTTATATGTTTATGTGCTTTTTATTAGTTTTTTATTATTATTTCTGTATAGCTTTAATAGATTTTTTTTTATTTCACTTTTAGTTTTAGTAGTCTTCGCACTTTAAATGAAACATATTTATTTCAGTTAATTGCCGATGCAACCTTTCTGTTTTTTTTTAAAAGTAATATTTTATTTTATTTCAGCTATTTTTCAATTACCAAAATATTATGTTAAATAAATATTATTAACAGTTTTAGTTAACAGTAACAGCATTGAGTGTGACAAAAGTGTCCAAATACTTTACCTGGGACTAATGTAGATAACCCTGGATGTCTAAAACAGGGTTTAAACAGTTTCTGTTTTTTATGAGATCTGAGAAACACAGAGAAGGATGGAAAGTATTCAGAGATGTTTGAGTCCTTGAACATTTCTAAGAGAGGATTGCTTTGTTCACTTAAAACACTCTGTTTATTCACCACATATAATAAGACTGCAAAAAAATCAATATCAGAGCTCTTAGCGCTCAGTATATCAGCCCTGTTTGTGCACTTTCAGTTCTGCCTCACAGTCAAGCATAGTTCATATCGCATTGAAGGCGATTTCATAAAAGCTGGTTTTCAGTGGATCTCATTTGAAGTTGTGAAATGAAGCATCTGACTGCAGGGAACCACAGCAGAGTTTACTTTCACTTTTAAAAAAATCTAGATATAGCTAGGATTTAATTGGTTAGTATGCAAAATGACCATATATGGTAACACTTTATTTTAAGCACCAGTTCTCACTATTTTTATATTACTAGCATATCGGCTGTTTATTAGTACTTATAACGCACATATTAATGCCTTATTTTGCATGACCATATTTTAGATTCCTTAATGCTACACCATATCTAAACTTAACAATTACTAACTATTAATAAGCAGCAAATTAGGAGTTTATTGAGGCAAAAGTGGTAGTTAATAGTTAGTTACAGTGAGAAGTGGGCCTTAAAATAAAGTGTGACCATATATATTTCTATAAATTCATTTTTATTATGATTAGGTTTTGTCTTTGCATAATGCGATTTATACAGCACTGTAAAGGCTGATCTTTGTGGTCTGTGTGTTTCTAGTCTCCCAGCACAGGCTCTTTAATGAACACCTAGTGTCAGCCAGTGGAAACCCCGCCTTAGTGATGCGCAGGAAGAAACACACGGAGAAGGAAGTGCATGCTGACTTAATCAGTGTCCTGTCCATCAGACTTCGAGAGGGATACACTATCCGAGAGATTAACATCACTAAAGGTACTTTACCCTCATAAGGTGTGATATTGAGTGTTCAAGCATGCTTGTATAATGATCACATACAAATATTATGCATTTAATGCAACCTTGAAATAGGTATTTGAGATTTCGAAATAAAATCATGTCTCTCTATAAGGAGGAAGTCAGCTGGAGGTGAAGCTGGTCCTCCTCTGGAAGCATAACATGCGCATTGAGTACCTTGCCGTGGCGTCCTGGCCCCTGAATCCAGTCAAACGCACCACCTGGGTGGAGGTGACCATAGAGGGCAGCTATGACATCCTTCATGACATCAGCTGCACCATGAGGAAACCAATCACAAGCCCCTACCGGACGTCTGTTATCCGCCGCTTCTGGAACACGCTGCAGAGGTCAGAAGGAAGATTTAAAAAAAACTTTACTGTCTATTTTAGTTTGATGATGTAAAGTAATGCTGTGTTTTGTTTCTCCTCAACAGCATAAATCAGACAGACCAGATGTTGGTGCACCTGCAGTCCTTTAATTCCATCCCAGAACACTACACCATCCCCGAAAGCACGAAAAATGGGGTTCCTCTGTTTTACATCCCGCCTGGATCCACCACACCGGTGAGTGTTAGTGCTAGTGCTAGTGCTAAAACGTCCAAAAGTTTGGGGTCAGTAAGATTTGGTTTCACTAAGGATGCATTAACTTGATCAAAAGTGACAGCAAAGACATTTATATGTAACATTACATCAGGTTACAAAAGATTTCTATTTCAATTTAATTCTGTTCTTTTGAACTTTCTATTCGTCAAAGAATCCTGGTAATAAAATGTATCACTGTTTCCACAAAAATATAAAGCAGCTCAACGTTGCTAGTAATCAGAAATGTTTCTTGAGCAGCAAATCAGCAGGGTCATGTGACACTGAAGACTGGAGTAATGATGCTGAAAATTCAGCTTTGATCACAGGAATAAATTGCATTTCATAACATATTCACCTAGAAAACAGCTATTTGAAATTGTAATAATATTTCACAATTTTACCGTTTTTACTGTATTTTGATCAAATAAATGCAGCCTTGGTGAGCAGAAAAGACTTCTTTCAAAATTATTTAAAAATCATTCTGAACCCAAACGGTAGTGAATCCTGTGGAAAAAAAGCGTCTCTTAAATTACATAAACAGTAGTGCAGCACACTAAGGTTCATGTTTTTGTTGTGTTTTGGTGATATTAACATGCTGCTCTCCTTCAGGTCCTCTCCCTCCAGCACAGTGGCTCTAAAGACTCCAGCCAATCACAGTTTGCCTTCTACTGGAAGCCCATCTTGTCCATGGACGCCAACTTCTGGCAGCGCTGGCTGCACATGCATCGCATCGCTATCATTCTGGAGCATGACATGTGAGTGAACACAGCCTGGATTGGTCAGTTTTCAATAAAGCATAGACCTGTTGGGAAAATTTTAACTTGAGTTTGTAGAAACTGCTCCACATAAAATGTCAGTGTTCATTAAAACCCTATAGCTGTAAGCCGTTTTCTTGACTCTGTTTTGCTTTGCATCTCTCTGTTCAGCCCGGTCCCAAAGCACGTGCACAACGCTGGCAGTAACGGTCGATTCAGTACCATCCAGTGTCGCATCTCTCACTCGGCGCTCACCTCTTTGCTCAGGGACTGGAGCAGTTTCGTCCTGGTGGAGGGATACTCATACGTCAAACTTATTTACAGGTGCATGCACAGCTCGTTTGCCAAATTTACAGAGCAGTTTAGCAGTGTTTTAACTTGTATTATTCTCACATTCAGTGTGACCAGTGTGTTTTTTTTTTTTTTAAATCTATATTACTTGTTTGTTTTATTATATTACTAATATGTAATTCATTAATAGTTTTGTGATTTTTGTCATTTAAAAAAAAAAAAAATTCTATATAGCTTTAATTTATTTTTGTTTTAGTAATTTTTATACTTAAGCATATTTCAGTTATTTCTTATAAATTTCGAATTTACATGTAAGTTTATTTAGTCTAATATTTAGATTAACAGTAACAACACTATGTGACTAAAATATCCAAATACCCTTTTTTTTCCCTTTACCTTTTTTACCTTTTAATAATTTATGTGACTGTGTTTCATCCCAGGGATATTATAGTAAACTAAAACAAAAAAACTAAAACCATAAAAATATCGTTACTTGAAATGAAATAAAATAAAATAAAATATAAAAACCTTTTAAAAAAAACTTTTTATTTCCTTTAATTTCCTTTTTATAAGGCAACATTCATTACTTTAATTTTGTTTAGTTTGATATACTAAAATAATATTAATATGTTAATATAATAATTAATTAATATATGCTTTATAAATAAAAATTAATATAGATGTGTATATATTAAAAATGACAAAATAACACAACAAAATTACTATAAAATTTTAATTAAAATGAAAATGAAAAATATACAATTGCAAACTTTAATTAAAATGAAAATGGAAAATATAAAAATAAAAACTGATTCAAAATATTAGTAAAAACTATAATAGTATCTCAATGATACTAAATTATTGCTGTTTCATCCACAGTTTATTTGCCAAATTTACGGAGCAGTTTAGCAGTGTTTTAACAAGCATTATTCCCGCAGTGCCTCTGAGCTGCCGCCCGTCTCCTTTTATCTGGTGCGTCTGATATCTAAAGCTCCCTGCATGGTGCTGCGATTGGGCTTCCCGATAGGAACTGTGGCACACACCAGGAACAAGGTGAGGCAGCGGTTTCCACGCCAGAGTTCAGTTCATTTGATTCCTGTGAAAGCTGTTTTCTGAACGGCTCTGTAAGGAATAGAATGAGTGTTTCTCGCTCTCACTCTGTAGATTGTGGATGAACTTCGAGAGCAGATCCTACGGCTGCGGTTCCCTCATCGAGTCCAGAATAAGGAGGCCACGCCAAAAACCAAACGGAAGATTCTGGGTAACGCGTCGCCCTCCAAGTCTCCGCCTCTTCTTGCGGCCAAACCGGCGCTGTCTGACCGGCCGTGCGTGGTGGTGCTCAACAAACCTCTCGAAAAACTACTGATCAGGTCAGTGAACAATAATAGATCTCATTACTGTTATCTGAATTTAACTTCATGAAGTTATGACAGACCTACAGTCAACATGAAGTCAAAATTGACCTTGCTTTCTGTCTACACATCTTATTGTGAATGATTCATTGCTGCATGTTAGTCTCTGAAACGGCTTTTCTTTTTGGCTGATATCAAGCCATTTTATTTTCCTATTTTATATTTTTAGATTTAAACTCCTGTAGGAACTCTTTTCATGATCATTTTTTGAAACTGGATTCAAATCCAAAAATGAATGTTTTTTTCTTGTTTAATATCATGTTTTACTCTGAAATGTGTCAATTTACAAAATGCAAACACTGTTTTAATTATTATTTATAGACTAAGGTAGTATTTATTAATAGTTAGATTTAAAAAAAAAAAAAATTCTGTTTTCATTTTAATTTTAGTTTAATTTTGTAATCATTTATGCTTTTAATTTTAGCTTTTTAATTTTTTTTTTAATATTTCTGTTCAGCATTATTTTTTTTGTTTCAGTTTTATTCATTTTAGTACCTCAGCTTCAGTATATATTATTTCTGATAGCTGCCATGCCAATATTTTGAATTTTCATTTCTTTAAAGTTCTTTCAATTTAGGTTTTTCTCATTTTCTAATTAAATTTTTGTTATTTTTATATGATTTCATATTAATTTTCTTTATTTCATTTGAATTTTAGTTTAATTTTGTAATTATTATTATTTTTTTTAATTTTTAAATTAATTTTTTAAATTTTATTTTTTTTATATTTCTATTTAGCATTATTTTTTGTCAGTTTTAGTACTTCAGACTCAATGTATTTAATTTCTGATAGCTGCCATGCCAACATTTCTTCAGTTCTTTAAATTGATTTTTTTCTCATTTTCTAATCTAATTTTTATATTATTATATTAATTTCATCATTATTATTAAAAAAACTGTTTTTAGGTTTAGTTAAAAATAACAACACTGACTCTGATTATTTTTTCTGTAACCCAGATGTTTCAAAAGCTTTTTATTTAGTAAAACTTTTGTTTCGACGTCCTGCTGCAGGTACGAGAAACTTCCGTCAGATTTCCGCACCCCTTTCATCTTAAACATGGAGCCGTTCGCTCAGCCGCCCATCATGGGCGCCCCTCTCAGCGTTGCTGCCAGCAGGATGGCGTCCTCCACCATGGCATCGCTGTCCCGCTACTTCCTGCACCAGCGCTGGGTTTGGGCCGTGCAGAACGGCCCGGGAACCGCCGTATCGCTACACGCAGTCGCTCATATCCTCTCCATGCTGTCCGAGTGAGTCTAAAACATCTTTTGGAAACTCTGGCCTGTAATAAGTCACTTTTGCATAATAGCATTTGCTGAATTACTAATGGCTGTTTTGATTGTGCAGTATTCGTCTGTCTGAAGGCTTCCACTTTGCTGCCAGCGGGGAGGGTATCGTCAACATGGTGGCAGAACTGCCAATGCAGGTGAAAACATGAACACCCTACGCTTGTATATCCCAGTTTTAGCGTCGTGTTATGGTTGCATCTCTAACTTTCAGCCATAATTGTGTATGCAGAGTTCTTCAGCTGATTTGGATGGAGAAAAACACACCTGCATAGTCCAGTACATCCTTTTTCCACCTCATTCCACTTCTACTAAGGACAGGTAATGCTTCATCACACCTGTGCAAACCAGAACTGGAGTTTCTGTTCACTGCTGAAGTCTTAAATGGCTTCAGATGAACGATTCCTATGCTGTAATGGTCTAGAACAGATCTTTGTAAGGCTGAGCACATAGTGGTAGAAGTCAGTCATCATACTGCTCACATTTAAAGAAGTTTTGAGTTTAAAAATTTATGGTTTAGTAAATCTGGCTCCTAATCAAAAGAAGAATGAAAGAAGATGAAAGTCTAAAATATTTGCAAACAGTGAGTCTGGTGGCTTTTTTTTTTTTTTACAATTTGTACGAATTTACGATGGCTTTACATTGAATCTGCAGGGATGGTTGTGAGATTGACAGAAATGCTGATACTGAATTAAATGAAAGTGTGTAACATTTAAAACCTAATATAAAATTAAGTACAAATTGAAAAATATATATATAAAGAAAAAAATCAATAGAGCATTTACTTGATAATTAAACCTTAATTAATTAGGTTTGGTTTAATTAAATAATTAAATAAGATTGTTATAATTAACTATTTTTATTGTTTTGATTAATTCCAAATTTGAAGGTGTTATTAAATTCATTACATTTAGCATTAGTTAAAAAGGAAATTGTTTTGGTCATAAAAGTTTTGTTTGGTAAATAAGTTTGGGAAACTCTGCCTTGATGAATTGTGCAGGATCTGAAAAAAACAAAAAAACTACAAATTGTTTGTAAAAAAAAGACCAAAATAAAACAAGTAGATGGAATTTAAAAAAAATAGTACAATAAATAAATAGTTAAGATCTGAACAATGTAAAAATGACTAAAACTTTAACTAAAACGAAAATGAAAATAGAAAAAAAAAAAATCAAAATATTAATAAAAACTATAATAATGTCTCAATAAAATAAGTCGACCAAGTGGCCAGGTCAAATGTTTATCACACCAAGAGGTTGCATTATTGCATTTGTAATAATTTCCACTTTTATGACATCCATTGTCCGCTTCACACAGCCGATCGCATACTAGGTGCACTAATTACAAGTCAATTAAAAGATTAGAAGAGCACAGTTAGTGATATTTTTTTGTGTCAGAATAGTCTTGTAGTGGGCGTTTGGTTTAACTGTCTGTTTTTGCCATCGTGTCTCCAGTTTCTCGACAGATGATGACAATGACACTGAGGTGGAGGCCATAGACGTGGACACAGAGCTGAGTTTGGTGACGGAGTGCTGGGTGGAGCCTCAGAGCGGAGCCGTCTGCAGCCCACTGGAGCAGCAGAGACACTTTCAGCAGCTCACGTACCAGGAGATCCCTCAGGCTGTTAGTGACAAGCAGTGCATCAACTCATAACTTGCACTTCTATATGTGAAACTTCATAGAAAATCAAACTAAAATCAAAATAATGGATGCCAAGTAATTGTACCAATTTGACAAAATGTGGGACTTGACAGTGGGTAATAATGCTAATTGCTTTACATGACTCTGTTATAGGTTTTATTAATATTTTTAATTAGTTTTAATATTTTCCATTTATTTTTAATTTTAGTTAAAGTTTT
>JAFVLL020031439.1:0-18703 GCA_021397915.2 Tor tambroides
TTTATATTATTTCATTTCCATGTAGTATGAAGTACTAAAATAACTAAAATTAAATAAAACTATAACTTAATAAACAACCAATACAGACATCAACACTGAGCCAAACATACTTGTTTTAAAAACAGCAACAACAACTTACTAACACATAGTAAGAAATGGTTATAAAAACTGAAACAGAAGTGAAACAAGTAGTAGGAAAGAGGAAAAATTAAAATGATAACGTTACTATATATATATGATTTTATTTATTTTTTAATTGTATTTATATACTTGTATTTTATTAATACACTTTTTTTAATTTATTTGTCTGGATCTCCTGGGTAAACCACTTTCATTGACAATGTATAATTTTTGCTTATGCCATAAGGAGGCCATCATTACAGGTCACATGGTAGTTCAAACACATGTTAGTAGTGGACACTGCGCATCATAATATCACAATTAGTAAACAGTTAAATATCTGGTCTCGTTCTAAACCTCCTATAAAATTTAACATTAAAAAGAAAAAGTTCTTGACATTTGAGGGTTAATTATAGACTATAGGCCTTACAGATAAACAGACTGTCTGTCAGCTAGGAAAACATAGCAATGAGCAAATTTAGCGGACATTTCTTTCTCTAAGCATAATATCAGTCAACTCTCTTCAAACTGAAATGAATTCTTAAAGTAAAATAGCCATATTATTTGAATGAGGAGTAAAATGTGAGGCTCACAGGTCAACAGAGTGAAGTTGCACTGTATTTTAAGCAGCCATATTGTCATCCCGATGCTGTAGAGGAATTCTGTTTAGAAAAACTGTCAAAACAGCAGTGATCCACAGTCAGCGCTGAGGTATGTGGATGCACACGCTGAATGTAAACATAACAAGGTTTATACTGGCTTCCAGTTATGATTTCATCACCAATGTCATTTTAATGACAAATGAGTTAAACACTAAGTGTAAATTTAGAAAGAGAGAAGGATGGATATTTAAACCTTTCTAGCATTCTGTCAACTGCCAATTGTAACATAAAATATTGTCAAATGTTCAGTGGAGAAAATACAAACCGGCACATCTGAGCTCATCACATTCACTGCTCTATATGGTTCATACAGTAGTGTGTCAGAGATACATCTATCTTTGGCCTCTTGGCTCTCTTGTTTGGTATATATTAAGCGTTAATATGATACATCGACTTTAGATCATCTGGGTAATTTGAGACTTTCTTTTTTGTCGAAACTCTGTCTATTTATAGTAGGGTCTCTAATCTGTCATAAAAACGATAGAGCAGTTGTTGCGTCATGACAGACTTTCCATTGACAGGCAGCTGCAGGGACTCGGCAGCTTAGTGGTGGCAATAATAAAGTGAGCCGTCTGCTAGATCAGCTCTCCAGTTATCTACAGGAACAAAAACACAGCAATCGCATAAAACAGGCTGTTTGGGTTTAACATAGGATTTGCCAAAGTTAACAGGCTTATCACACATATGAGGTCAGGGTTTGAAGGGAGAACAATAAATCGAGCCCGTTTTCCTTAACACTCGTCAGGACAGACTTCCTTGCATCAATTCTGAATAGTTTTGAAACCATTTTTGGAAAATAATCATTTTTGGTTTGTATTTTGTGACTAAGAGGATTAAAAATAATAATAATCATTTACTCACCATTATGTTTTTCCAAACCTGTATGAGGTTCTTTTTTTTCCATTAAACACAAAAGAAGATATTTTGATAAATGCTGACAGTTGACGGTAGCCATTGACTTCCATAGTATTTTTTTATCCATACTATGGAAGTCAGTGACTTCCTCAAACTGTTTGGTTACCAGCATTCTTCAAAATATCTTCTTTTGTTTTCAGGTTTATAGGTTTAAAACAGCTTGAGTTTGAGTGAATGATGACAGGATTTTCTTTTTGGGTGAATTATCCCTTAAAGGGATAGTTCACCCAAAAATGAAAATCCTGTCATCATTTACTCACCCTCCAGTAGTTCCAAACCTGTATGAATGTCTGTGTTCTGCTGAACACAAAGGAAGATATTCTGAAGAATGTAGGAAACAGAGCAGTTCTGGGGCACCATTGACTTCCATAGTATTTTTGTTTCCTACTATGGAAGTCAATGGTGCCCCAAAACAGCCTGGTTACAAACTTTCTTCAAATTATCTTCCTTTGTGTTAGGCAGACAAAATAAATTCATACAGGTTTGAAACTACTTGAGGGTGAGTAAATGATGACAGAATTTTCATTTTTGGGTGAACTATCCCTTTAAAGCATTAGCTGTATGCTAGAATGTTTTTACATATTTTTTTGTGTCTTTGGACACAACAGTTAAGTGAGTGGAATTTACTGTCATAAATATATCACTGGCATAATTAGAGTGGATAGATATGGAAGCCTGTCTCCTGCCACAGAATAAAAATAAATAAATAAAAAAAGGTAATTGCAACTTTTTATCTCACAATTCTGACTTTGTTTCTTAAAATTGTGAGTATATATCTCACAATTCTGAGTTTTTTTCCTCAGAATTGCAAGAAAAAAGTGAGATAAAAAGTCACAATTACCTTTTTATTTTTTTATTACCTAGCGAAAATGGGATCCCATAGATAGCTGTACACGTGCATTTGCTGCTGCCGCAAAGTAATCCGCCATTTATATACTCCCAGAACAGACGTTTGGGGGGGGGGAATGTGGCCTTTCGCCTTATTAGAAGTCATTGTAACATCAGAATGTTTTTAAATTGATATTCAAATGTACAAAACATACATGCAGTTGGTTTAAGTTCATTGTTTAAGTTCGTAGTATATTGTTGTGTGATTTTCTGCATGCTAAATGCATGTAGTCTGCCAGGCAGGAGTAGTATGTGCCACAAGGCTTTATGAACGTGCTTTGTGCCACAAAGCTCTTAAAAAAACCAGACGCAAGCTCTCAGTCAGCCAGGAGATAACATTCTTTCCATTGCTCCCCCTCCGACCCCAGGCATGGTGTAAGCCTCAAGGCCTCGCAAAACCTCTGTGTTTTCAAAGGGCAAAATAAAACTCAGAAGTCCTACTGAGAGTTCTGTAAGGTTAGGTTTAATTAAAACCGTAAAAATCAAATTGTTATGGATAATAATACATTATGCTGTTCACATGCTGCTGAGAGTTCTAAACTTCAGAGTTAAGTGTGTATATTTGCATTTTAGTAAACAGCACATTTCACATGTCAGGATGGTTTTACAAGTGATGGTACATCTGGGTTCAGCAGTCATTAAAAATGAAGAACATGGCTAGTCTTGCTCTTGGTGGAAATCTGCTGTGGTTGGTATTCCACCTGGACATCTGGATTGAGGGCTGTACAACTCTTGAAAAACAGCCTGAAAAATCAGGAATGCAAACAATATTTACAGAAGGAGAACAAACCTGGCTGATGTTCTACAGTTGACCATATGAACATGGAAGAAATACTGTATACGTCAGATAAGACAATAATCAAACACCTTCATTTTAAAATCTTGACTAGTTTAAGACACTGTTGTGAAATAATTTCAAATTAATTTGCGAAATTATGTTTTGCTTTTTTTGTAGAGTCAGATTTTGGACAGTGGAGTTTACAGATTTTACAGAAAGTCACTTAGTGTTTGATGGGCAGAGATTCAAGTTTTTTAGCTTCAGACTCTTACTCTTATTCTTAACATGTTTAATATTTTGAGCTGATTTTAGAATTCATGTTGTTTTTATTTATCATGTGTCTCCAAGCAGTGAGGTGCATGTTTCTGTATGAGTTTGTTGTGTTCAGAACAACTTGAAAGTCTATTAGTATATGTGACCCTGTTACCGTTTACAAGTGTACGATGCCTATAGGGTTTTTAAATCTTTCCAGACTTTAAAAGTCATCCAGTGTATTCCAGACTTTCTTCTATGGAAAGCAAAATATTTTGTGCACTTTGCTCCATAAAACAAACTAACTCATACAGGGGAAATCAAGCTAAAAATGGATAATAAATTACCATAAAAGCAGTCCAAGCAACTTCCCTCCACTGCCGCTCAGTGCAAATCTCATTAGCATTAGCATATATTTAGACTTTTGGTTATTTGGGCATTTTGCATCGCTGACATCACTGACACAGCTGTGCAAATGAGATTTAAGAGCTATGGCACAAAGGAAAACTGCATTAAAAAAAAAATAAACTAGTGTAGCATTACAGATTCACTGGGAAAATATAATACATAACTAAAGAAAACTGTTATTGATTTGAATGTTTATTAAGAACAACAATATAAAAAAATTCTCTTTTTTTCATCAGTAACTGAATCAGCTTCATTTAGCCACTGCATCACATTAGTGCATCACTCATCAATAGTGCATAAATCATGATGGGAACGGTTACGCGGACCTCAAGGTCCTTTCCTGAACCCGTCCCATCTCTCCTTCACTATCCAGTCCCAATAAAACAAAACCACCCCCCCCCCCCAAAATATATATACATAATGAAAATAAATTCTTACATGTACAAACATTTAAAGTAAGCTGATCTGAAAATGTTTACAGCAGTTAATTAATTGAAAACCAGTTCATGTGATATAGATTGCTTGTTAAAGTGTTCGTTATAATTTTAATTGACTGTAGATAATGTACAGTAGATTAGTCTTGGACATTTGGCTCTTTATTGACACTTTTCCAAAAGCCAGGAAAAGAGCAGACTGCTATATGACAGCAACAGCTACATTTCATTGTGTTGGTTGTGCAGTAGTGATGCTATTGAGAAGCTGACTTTAAGGCATCCCAGTTCTTTTTCAGAGTTTCCTAAAATGAGCTGTAATCTGAAATCGGTCAGCCTGTTAGGCAGTAAAAAAATTGGTATGTAGATACCAGATGATGGCCAATAGTAGTCACCCTGGAGAAAACAGATAAATGTTAACCTTAAATACATAAATGTTTGCTGTGGATGTTGAGTGAAGCAGGATACACTCACAGCTCTGAACGGGCAGCCACAGGGGACGATAGACAGAGTTCTGGGTCTGTCATAAAGAGCTGGGCCAGCCGCTCACAGGCATCAGGATAATAACAACTTCCTAAGTCATCAACACAAGGTACTTTTACCCACACACCAGCAACTTCTCTTTCCAGTGTCAAGTTCACCTGAAACAAATAAAAAAAAAAACATCATTTCCTGAAATCCACAAGATCTTATGAAGGTGCAGAGCACAGTTTTGAGCTGTTGAAATGTGGTCATACAGGTTTATGCTCTACACACAACATTCACAGCAAGTCTCAGGCATAAACACATTTATGACTCCATTTTTTTTAAAGCTGGGTAATAGGATGGGATACAACTCAGTTCAGAGGTTCATGTTATCAGGGTTATTATAGTTAACCATTACTAGACCTATAAAAAGGCTTTAACTTTTACTTAAAATAAAACAAAAGGTGAATAAATAGGCCTTTTTATTTCAGCAGTACATTTTTCATTTTCATTTAGATTAACTTGATGTACTAAAATAACTAAAATGAACAATGAAATAAAAAATGATAAACAATATAGATATATAAAACTAAT
The DNA here is from genome assembly GCA_021397915.2 of Tor tambroides. Taxonomy (NCBI): domain Eukaryota; kingdom Metazoa; phylum Chordata; class Actinopteri; order Cypriniformes; family Cyprinidae; genus Tor; species Tor tambroides. The sequence goes on from JAFVLL020031439.1 coordinate 5,514, forward strand.
AAAAATACAAAAAACACATATATAAAAAACTAATTAAAATATTAATACAAACTATAATAGAATCTCAATTATAGCAACTACGACAACACTGAAGGGTAAAAGATCACATGTGAGTAGATCAGACGTCATCGGTTCACCTTACAGGGAAAGGCGAGCGCAGATCCACTGATGTTGAGGCTGATGCAGCTGCTATTACATATCCCGGTGAAGGAATTGGGTTTGGATACACATGTAAAGTCTTCACGTATCTAGGGTCATCTGGCTTTCCACAGTTTTCCCAGGAAAAGCCCCTGAACTAATCAGTAATAGAAAGTAGCACGTGGCGAAACAAAGAAAACTACAATTGTATTAAAACAATCCCATGTCAGTATCTTACCATTGTAAATGCTAAGCTTCTCCTGCTATGCCATTTGCTCGAGACTTCCAACAAAAAATTGTTGGCAGCGAACAGAGCGATAAACACTAAAATGCAGCTTTTCTTGTCGCAGTATGGTGTCTGTCACCTTTAATTTTTAGTTAATTAATTATCTAGGATGTATTTACTTAAAGATGTGAATAGTCTGAAACACCAGTGTGATCTATCCAATATCAAAGACACTTTAGGAACTGTTTGTCATGTGAGTTCCTTATGGTAATGAAATATGGGTTGTTTTCTGTGATTCTTTTGGAATTTATGAAAACAATTATACAGCGTTATAAATCGACCTCTATAGGCTGATTCACACGGCACCATGAAAACCCTTTAAAAACATCAACAATGAAGATAACTTTAACAATAATAGTAAGTTAAAAAAATCTAATGTTGGTTCCTTCAAACACTACTCTGTCACATGTTTGAGGAATACAGCACTGATATATGAATATATATTACTATCAAAGTTAGTGCCATTTGATAGATATAATGAAATAATTGAATTAATCAGTGGAAAATCAATCATTAATCAGTGGAAAAATATATAATGTATTAAAATTACAGACCTACATGTCATCTTACATTTCATCCACTTGATTGGTGAAAAAGAGTATGCAGGACAACAACTCACTGCATGATGTAGCTTGTAGAATGCAGTCATGCACTCTTAAAAATAAAGGTGCTTAAAAGGTTCTTCACAGCAATGCCATAGAAGAACCATTTTTGGTTCCACAAAGAACCATTCATTTAAAGGTTCTTTAAAGAACCATCTCTTTCTTACCTTTTTATAATCTGAAGAACCTTCTTTCTCCACAAAAGACCTATTGTGAAATTATATTCTTTATGGAACCATTTAGACAAAAGAGGTTCTTCTATGGGATCGTGAAGCACCTTTATTTTTAAGAGTGTATGCCCCTAAAATTCAAGATATTGGGGCATAAATGTCCCTGTATGAGTTTTTGTCTCATGTATCATATAATATAGTTAAACAATATCACACAAGTGCCCAGATAGCAATAACTTTTGGGCCAAATGTGGCAGACACAGCTGTCACATTTGGCCTAGATATGACATGGCTGAGCACATAGGGGCTGAACATTCACCTAAGTGTTTTGCCATGCCTTTAAAATTGGTGTGAATTTTCTTTTGAATGACTATTTGTATTGAGGTATATGGCCCAGATGAGAGCAAACAACTGAAAACCATATGTGGCTTGGCTATGCACCCTGTGGAATATGTAAAATTATGGTTAACATTAGGTTTTTACTTGGAAAAATATAGTCAAAGCAGGCCAGGTTAGCGGCTGTCCACATCTCAGCCTATTCAACAATGCTATTGGTTGCTTTATATCTTCCTTTGAATTCCAATCGGTGTGTTACTGAAAATGTGACTGACAGCTACACTGTAAAAAAAAATTCCGTAAAAAAACGGAGAAGTTGCTGGCAGAAAATTACCAGATCATTTTCTGTTAAATTTACAGACATTTCCTTCAACAGTAAAATGGAAAATTCTGTAGATTTACATTTTCTTCTGTACCATAAAGAGACAATCCGTTATGCAGAAATTTCTAAAAAATAATAGCATAGGCCTATCTTTAGCAGCAAGTAAATCCAGCACAATATATACAAACTGAACATGGTTTATTTTTACCTCATGTAAACATTCTTAAAAGTGCGTTCAGTAGCTTTTATTTGCCTTTAACAGGTGAAGACAAAAATATTATGACATCAGTTAATTTAATGTGTAAAGCACCATTGAAAATGCTTGTATTGTGGAAAACTTTTGGTTTTAAACAGCAACCGGCAGAAAAAAAGAGAACATGAGCAATTACTTGTACAATATTGGTGTTGCACCAAACTGTGGTCACAAAGATAAACTTCACTGTGAAACGGTCAAGATTCAAAACATTTTCAGATACATGGGAAAAAAATTAATACAAAGACAGGGCTGTCATTAATAACAATTGCTATAGACTTATAGTCAATAGTCAAGTGAAATGTTATTTAAAAGGACAGTTCACCCAAAAATGTGAATTCTGTCATATACAACTGACATGGTACTGCAAAAAAAAAAACTTTCTTGTACAGCATTTGAAAAAAAGAAAGATTCATGCACTCATGCCTGACATTTCAACGTGAAACTAAGAGAACAATACAATCTAAATTAAGAGCGGGGCTCCAAGTGCTTTTAGTATCTCTTGCCATGTGCCAGCTTGGGGAAACTACTTTTTTTTCTTTTGCTGCATGTTCAGTCCAAGTTCCATGTTGAGATTTGAAAAAAGCTCAAATTGTACATGGATTCTCGAAGTTGTTCATACATGAGTCTTGGAAGCGTAGGTTCCCTTCATCTGAACCTTTGACCCTCGTTCAGGATTTCTTCACAGGAAGACTGGAAATGATAAGAAATGAAATGAATGAAAGTGAAGTACAGAGTAACGTGCAGAACAGGTTGAGTATCAATTCCAGTTCAAGCATTGATTATAAAATGCTAAACTTGCATTTCCAGTGGTCTCCAATTGTATCTGTCATGTGATCTTGTGAACAATGTTTTATGATATACTTAAAGGGATACTCCACTCCAAAATGAAACTTTTGTCATTAATCACTTACCCCCATGTTGTTCCAAACCCGTAAAAGCTTTGTTCATCTTCGGAACACAATTTAAAATATTTTGGCCCAGAAAAGTATGAAAAGCATCGTAAAAAAAGTACTTCTGCCATCAGTGGTTCAATCTGAACTTTATGAAGTGACAAGAATACTTTTTGTACGCAAAGAAAATTAAAATAACGACTTTATTCAACAATTCGTCGCATTTGCGTCACAGTAGCGCCATTTTGGAGAATATCCGCTGAACACAAACTGCGTACGCTTGTTCTGTGTCAGCCGCACCACACGGATACACTGTTTTTATTTTCTTTGCGTACAAAAAGTATTCTCGTCGCTTCAAAGTTCAGATTGAACCACTGATGGCAGATGGACTGTTTTAACGATGTCCTTATACTACGTCTCTGTGCCTTGACCGTGTAAGAACCCTTGCTGTCTATGGAGGGTCAGAGAGCTCTCAGATTGCATCAAAAATATCGTAATTTGTGTTGCAAAGATGAAAGAAGGTCTTATGGGTTTGGAACGACATGAGGGTGAGTAATTAATGACAGAATATTCATTTTTGAGTGAACTAACCCTTTGATTATTTTCAACTAAACAGCAACACAACAAAATGCTTTATACACAGTTTCATTACATATGTTCCTTACATTTGTATGAATTCCAGCGTAGGTGCCATTCTCCTCTGGATGCTTTGTTTAAAATAAAACGAAGAGAATGTGTAGCTCAGCCACAATGGGGGAGGAAATGATAACTTCTTGAATGACAGCAATCTGGAATCACCAATAACAATAAACAAATAAGAAATTATAAACAACACATTGTAAATTCAGAAAGCCACTCCAAACATTGATTAAATCTTTCCTACACAAACAACTTCAATAACAAAGTCAACTGAATAAATGACTCAATTACACATTTTTTGTCAGTATTGAACATCCCTAAAGGTAAATAAAAATGGAAGCATATGGGTAGCAAAATTCAATTTGAAATATGCAAGATGGCAATGCATTGCAATAGATAAAATGGCAATGTAGTTCTGTATTTTAATTTACATTTTGCCCTACATGTGTCCAAATTTTAGTGCAAAATGAAAATTCAGTTATATAATTTACATTTGCCATTTTCTACACTAATTTTAATATGCAAATTAAAAACATACTTTAACACTTTATAAGTTGCAAAATTAAAATGAAAATGTATTACACAAATTGATTAGATATGTTTAATATGTCCAAGCAAAAACTGTAGCAAAATTCTCATTTAAATGCTATTTTTCCTAAATGCATTTAGACTTAGGGGTACGACACTTAGGATTGCATTTCCATCATAATACCGTGTGATAATTGTAGCAAAATGCAGTGAGAATTTGAGGATGCATTCTGAGCCAAAGGTGCAGCAAAAGGGTAGCAAAATGGTGATTTAAATGTCTTTTATTTTTCGTAAATGCATTGACACTTACATACAGTATAAGACGTTTCAATTGCATTTTCATTTAATACCCCGCAATAAATATAGTTTAAGTCAATGTGGAAAGCGTTTGGTTGACGGAGAATATTGACCTATTGTGTGTCCTGTTGCTGAGCCCCGCCTTGATGTAGCCTAATGATTGACAGGTCAGGGGCATGTTGCATTTTCAAATGCATTTCAAATCCACATTGACTTTATATCCATAGCGAGGTATCAAATGAAAATGCAATTGAAACGTCTTATATGTAAGTGTCAATGTATTTAAGAAAAATAAAAGACATTTAAATCACCATTTTGCTACCCTTTTGCTGCACCTTTGGCTCAGAATGCATCCTCAAATTCTCACTGCATTTTGCTACAATTATCATGCGGTATTATGATGAAAATGCAATCCCAAGTGTCCTAACGCCTAAGTCTAAATGCATTTAGGAAAAACAGCAATTAAATGATCACTTTACTACAGTCTTGGCTTGGACATATTAAACATATCTAATCAATTTGTGTAATACATTTTCATTTTGCAACTTACAAAGCGTTAAAATGTGTTTTTATTTTGCATATTAAAACCGGAGTAGGAAATGGCAAATGTAAATTATATAATTGAACTTTCATTTTCATTTTGCACTAAATATTGCACATATGTAAGGGAAAATGTCAATTTAAATACAGAAATACATTGCCATTTTACATATTGCATTGCCATTTTGCATTTTACATTTCAGATTGAATTTTGCTACCCATATGCTTCCATAAATAAAAACTGTAGTGTTAATAAACAAAACAGAATACAAACCCATGATAAGAATGCAGGGGGTGCTTGGGATGCACAATACAGCAGCAATAACGACCTGTCATTAGAAAAGAAAACAAAAGAAACACCATGAACTGCTTTCCCTTTAAAACATGACTCACATCGACGCACATCTGACACATCCCAACTCTTTACATCAGTCAAGACATTTAAACTTTTTTTAAAGACTGTCACTAGCCAAAAATGGTAATTTTGACATAATTTTGTGTGCTTTTGTCCGTGTAAGTGCGAGAGAGAACTCGGTGCGTTACTGACGCGCTGTCTGAAGCGGCATTCTCTGCGCGTGCATTCACAGACAGCGTGCCAGTAACGTTACCGAATTAACTTCTCGTGTGTGTGCTTAACATAAACAAGACAATAAAATGTCTAAACCTAACGTTACCTCGTTTGGCAGAAAAGGTGCGTTATCCTTGAAGAATTCCGCGATGTCAGATCTAGTCGTATAATCTCTTTTAAATAAAAAAGTCGTAATGGTATCTTCTTTTCTTGACAATTCCTCTGCCAGCTTCTGTTGAAGGCACACAGCGCTCTAAACAGTAGCACCACACTTCAGATTTAACGTTATCACAGCTGCTTAACATCACCTCAGTAACGTTAATGCTTTAGGACATCCTCAGTAACAAATACACCACATCAACAACAATTAAAAGTTAATAAACTTTTATTAATAAAACTGAAAGTGAGCAGACTGTAACACGTAACTTACCTCCACGTCGAGTAAGATGTGACGGTGTGCTGAAAATGTTGAAGACGACGGCTCCGACATTCATTTGCCAAACGAGGAAGACTTTTTCAACTAGGTTAACGTTACAGTTTGTTACATTTAACAAAATATAATTTACCACAGAAGTGTAAGAACGGTTCCTCAAACCCGAAATCCGACTTTAAAATGATATTTTGAACGAGACTATCTCCGTGAATAATGGCGTCTGCTCAAACACTGTTTTCGCGCCGAAAATCGACTGAGCTTCTTGTTCCCACAATGCAAAGCGTAATTTTAAAAATACGGAAAAACACCTGTAAAAACTAAATACGGAAAATTCCTTCAAATTATTACGGTATATTGTACTGTATTTTTACGGACTTTTTTTTACAGTGTATTTAAATACAGGTAATGTCCGTTATTTTCCACTGTGCTCTCTTGTTATAAAAACAGACACACTCAGCTACAGGTAAGTGTGGTTTTAATGTTTTTTTTTTTTTTTTTTCCCTGAAGGTACATTCAAATGTTCGGTACGGGTCTTTCGGGTCGGTACCGAACAAATGTTTTAACCACTGAACATCATTTGAAACTTCTAGTTTTATATATCTTTATTTTACGGAATCAATATTGACTCTGAAATCCCAAGATTGATGTTTAAGTCTGTTTCAGTTGATACGTGAATGCCCTTTTTGACCAAATAGCATGAGTGCAAATATATTTTACACAACAATTCAGTAAATTAGACATTAAAATATTAGATATATTGTAGAGACAATATTGTCTGTTTTTCCTCAATTTTAATAAAGAAAATATTACTAAATTATTATTATTAAAGCAACAGCAGAACTATTGTGCATCTCCAAGCAACACCGAGCAGTGTTTCATTTCTAAATGAATCTGTGTACTGAACAACTTGAGTGCATCAATGATTCAATGGCCATTTGTAAAGAGAGCCTTTTACTTTGAAATAAATTGAAATAAAATAGAAAATAAATGAATGATTTTTGGGGGTGATTTCTCAGCCAAAATTGATGTGCGATAAATTACATCAATTAACAGCTCTAATATCTATATCTATCTATCTATCTATCTATCTATCTATCTATATCTATCGATGTAATTCATTATACAATAAAACATAACTCAACACTTGAATGTTTGAATGTTTATTAAGAACAAAAAACAGAGAAACAGAAAACTGAGAAAAGCTTAGTTCTACCTCGACACTGAACTTCATTAACCCCAGAGAACAAAACCAAATCACAAAAGCAGCAGTTAAAACAAAACAGAGCATTGTTAACATGTTAATTAAAATAATAAAATAAAAAGGAAAATCAAAATGTGCAGTCCAGTGGTTTATAAAGTAAACTGATGTAAACAATATTTACAACTTCCACCAATCATTTAAAAACAATTTAATGAGATTTCTCATTAGTTAAAAAGAAATGTGCTCATTATGACTGAAAATTCATCATTCTAAAAAGTTAAAGAAAAGCTAGTAAAAGTCTTATAGAATAATCAAATACTACTTTTCTTTTACCGCTTGGAGGAATGCAATGAGAAGCTGATTTTGAGGCATCCCAGTTCTTTCTCAGAGCTTCCTAAAATGCCCTGTACTCTGTAATTGCCATTGGTCAGCCAGCCAGGCAGTTCAACTTCTGGTATGACGATCTCAGATGATGGCAAAGCATAATCGCCCTGGATAAATGATATTTGGTCAAGATAAGAAGACATTAACCCATAAACACTTTCATCTTGAGTAAAATCTCATGAATCAGGACACACTCACAGCTTTGAACGGGCAGTGGCAGGGCAGGCCGTATGTGTGCAGAGGCTCGGGACAGTCCTGTCCTGGCGGGATGAGTTGATCGAGCAGGTCACAGGCATTAGGATAATGACAACTTCCTATTTCATCCAGACATGGTATTTTCACCCACATACCAGCTATTTCTCTTTCCAATGTCACGTTCATCTGAAACAAATAACATGGTGCAAACATGGAATTACGTTTGTAAAACAATGCCTTATGAAGGCACAAATTATAAAAAGTGACAATCATGGAGGTTTACAACCTCTTGTGATAGTCACAAGACAGTCAACAGATGAGTCAGGCATAAAAACATTTATTTCACTAGCATAAACTAGGTCATGAGAATGGAACCGCTGAACTCCTAAGCCTCGTTTTTGTATTTTTTTGTAATGTCACTGTAGTATTTGCAGCATTATAACATGACAATTTTGGAAACAACTTTTAGGAAATCAAAAATTACAATGAAAATGAAGCCAAGATGTTACTATCAATTACACACACACACACACACACACACACACAATGTTCTTTTTATAATAATTCTTATTAAAAAAATGCTTATAAAAATTATAATTGTACAACTATAAAAAGATGCTAATATTTTTTCCCTAAGCATACCAGCACACATATGAATTAGAAGAGCTTGCTTTAAATAGGCAAGCTTCTTCATTTTTTGACTATATTATGAATATTATTACAAATTAGTTTTTAAAAATATATTAAACTACTTCCTGATTTATTGAATTATCTGTATAATTAAAGTCAAATATGGGTGTTTTCAACCTTAAACAGAGCCTATATTTGTCTGTAGCATGTATTTCTCATATTTAATTAATTTTATGTAATAAATAAACAATCAAATGAGAAGCACAACACAATAGAGTTCCTCTTTCCACAAAAAATAGGAAATTGAGACTTCTTAAAAACCAAGAAGAGGAAGTTGTCATGGTCAAACTTTTGGCATCTACCTGTCCTGGATATTTGCTTTTAGATATATTCACCTACAAAACATGAAATGTTGTGTCCCAGATGAAAATCAAAATGGGTGCAGGCTTTCTAGAATGATGTTACATGTGTTTAACTTACAGAGAGAGGAGATGTCAGCGCTACTGATGTTGAGCCTGATGCCGCTGCTGTCAGCTGTCCTGGGATGGAAATGGGATCTGGAGATATACTGAGACTCTTCATCTTTGCAGGATCATCTTTTTCACCGCAGTTTTGCCAAGAAAAGCCCCACACCTATTCAATGAGAACAAATGACAATTTAAAGAAATTATATACACTATATTGCCAAAGGTATTGGGTCACCCCCTTCTAATGAACAGGTTTGACTACTTTAGTAATTTCTATGAGTATAAATCTTAATGTTTAAGCATATCATCACCAAACACCAATGACTTGTACATATGGGTACAGTCATTTTAGACACTTCCAAGACTGTTGCAACAGAGATGGAAATACAATTTTTAAATACATGAATTATGTTCCCATCGTTGTTGCCACAGATTTGGAAGTGCATTTTTCTGTTCTAAAGAAGGGGTGTCCCACATTTCTTTGTCTATAGTGTATGTACAAGTCATTGGTGTTTGGTGATGAGTTTTTGGCTCAAGGTCTGCATTTACAGTCACACCAGAGCCAGTGTTAAACTGGGATTAGGACTTGGTTTTATGCAGACCAGTCAAGTTCTTCCACACTGACTGAATCAATCATTTTCTTATGTTTGCCTTATACACAGAGGCATTGTCATGTTAGAATAGAAAAGGGTCCTGTCCAAACTGTTGCTATAATATTAGAAGCACACAATTTCCTAGAATATCATTATATGCTTAAACATTAAGATTTGTACTCATGGAAATTACTAAAGTAGTCAAACCTGTACATTAGAAGGGGGCGACCCAATACTATTTGGCTATATATATATATATATATATAAACAGTCTGAGCACAATATTTCACACCCTTACCGTAGTGAATTTAGAGATTCTCCTGCCGAGCAAGTGACTGCAGCATTCCAGCAAAAAACTGTTTGCAGCGAAGAGAGCAATAAACACGAAAACGCAGCTTTTCATTTTGCACAATTAATCTTCAAAAAACACGAAGTGTAACTTGAAATTTTGCTTAACTAGAGAGCTTTACAAAAGCGCAAGCGAACATACCCAAACACAAGCACTGCACAACGCGATGACTTAACGGCACCTGACTGAGGGCGTTGAACATTATTAAAAGCTGCCCATCAGGAACTATCACCGCGCGTCACGTGAGTGTGTTGTGGTATTTAAATACTTTTCCATTATTCTTTCCGCATTTTATTTAGCCAACACTGCGATATACAGTGTTACAGCGACCTCGAAAGGCAGGAGGAATAACATCAGGCCAGTAACAAATATGGTTAGCAACAAAACGAGAACTTTCAAAGAAAAAGACAATTTTACACAAGTATGTTTTTGGTGCTTACAATTTTAAAATTAACTATAAAATTACAATACAATGTTTTTTTTTTCAGATATACAAGAAGTCATTTATTAAATCAGTCAGGTGACATCAAAGCAAAACTTCATGCTGAAAGACCTCTTTCCAGATCACCTGCTATGAGTTCAACAAGGTCTTACTGGCTCTGGTGAGTTTCTAATCTAATTTGTTTAATTTTATCATTGTTTTAATTGGTGTTATATAGCTTGTACATCACAAGCAACTGTTTATATATTTCATATATATATCAGCTCCATCATATTAATTGTGAAGGAATTGATCTTGATTTTTAAATAGTTTTCCTCACTTTAAGAAGGTCCTGTTAGTTGCCTATATATAGCAGCACCAGAAAAGTAAAATGTTAAATGTATGTGTGAATGGCATGTGTGTATCTAATGGCAGTAACCCGTGTATGCTTGAGTTGCAGTTTTGAATCTGATGTTTCTCTACCAACTTATCACACAAAAATATACATTTCATGGTTGGCATGGAATAGTGTTCTTTGAATAGATGGAATGAACTTTAGACATACTGAACTTTTTTTTCTGTATCTGACTCTTTGCACAGATCTCTTCACACAGAGCTTTAAAAGTGTTAGTAGAAAAAACATGACGTGATGTGGTTGTGGTTATAGTGTCAAAATTACCGTCAGCTTCTAGATGGTCTTGTTCTAAATATGGTCTACCACACACTCTTCGCTTCTTGTGTGATAGTCTCTACCCATCTGTTAACCTTTTACCTTAAGAAGTTATACATTCACCTTATGAATGCATCATTCAGCTATACTGAAATATATTTTCATTCTGAATTATAACAATGAACATTTACATTTACATTCAACCTTTAACACAACAATGCATAATTCAAAAAAATGAGAAAAGACACCTTTAATATGTAATATACTGTCAAAAATTTGACGAGACAGCAATAGTCTTTTTACTGTTAAAATATTTTTCTAAATAATATTTCTTTTTAGCAACTATTTTCAGAATTCTATATTTATTTATCTGATGTTGCTTATTGTGTTAACTGTGTAAATTTTATTTAATTTGAGTACATATGTTCAAAGGGTTTGGTGATTGATTTTGAAAGGAGTGACTGGTTTTATCAGTGGTCTCTCTTGTTTGCCTACAAGTACCTGATTGTCCTTTGTCTTGAATGTTGATTGTCATTTAAATAACCATTGTTTTATTTTAAAAGGAATGCTGAAACTGAATTGACCAATTGCATGCTTTTGTTGTAGTCATCCCTGTGGCCACAAGATGGAGATGTTGTATTTGTGCTTAGAGTCATGCTGTGACCTATACACATTTGCTCTTGGTCTGTCAGAAAAGTGTAAGTATAAATAAATCCATATGTTTCCTAAACCACAGGCACATAAATTCAATCTGATGAAAAAGCTAGTGATGCACAGACATTTTAAAGCTGAATAGCTTTACAGGAGAATTTCCCTTGCAGAGTTGCATCCTACAATCATTTCGTGAGAACTACGAGGCTATGTAATTTTCTCTGTCAGTATCATGTGTTTACTTCTGTTATGAATCACAAAAGGCTTAATCAGGGTTTCACGTTTTATTTGATGCAGCGCTTGTATTCACAGGCCATATGATGATACTGTAAGTGTGCATGAGTCACCTTTAATCTCTCTGCATGTGCCTGCAGGTAAATGCCAGCCCATATGCGCCAAATAATCTTCTAATGTTTTGATCTAAAGGCACGGTGCGCTATTCAAACACGGCTTTGTTCATGAAGTTTAACTCCTAAACAGTGCTGGAGAAAATCACCGCTTATCAGGGATTTGTCAGTGTGTTCAGAGGTCATGTACAGAGGTCATATGCATTATGTATAGCAATACAACAAAATATTTCACTTGACATGTGGTGTGAAAAGAGTTTAAATGCACACAACCCATGTTGAAGCACGTTACCTCTGAACACACTCATAAATCTTAGATGAGTATTTAATTTGATCAGCAGCAAAATTATTATACATTGGCAGTCAAAAGTTTGGATGAATTAATTTTTAAAAAAAAAATGTTTTGAAAGAAGTGATATGCTCACCAAGGCTGCATTTATTTGATCCGAAATACAATAAAAACAGTAATAATGTGAAATATTACTATAATTTAAAATAACATTTGTCTATTTGAATATGTTGTAAAATGTCATTTATTCCTGTGATGCAAAGCTGAATTTTCAGCATCATTACTCCAGTCTTCAGTGTCACATGATCCTTCAGAAGTCGTTCTGACATTTATTATTATTATCAATGTTGAAAACAGTTGTGCTGCTTAATATTTTTTATTATTTCAAAGATTCAAGGATATTGATACTATTTCAGAATATTTGATCAACAGAAAGTTCAAAAGAACAGCATTTATTTGAAACAGAATTTTATTCTAACATTAAAAATATATTTACTGTCAGTTTTGATCAATTGTATGTGTCCTTGTTGAATTTTTCTTTCTTTCTTTCTTTCTTTCTTTCTTTCATATTAAAATGATTTCTGAAGGACCATGTGACACTGGAGAAATTCAGTTTCATCATCACAGGAATAAATTTCATTTTAAAGTATATTCAAATAGAAGACAGTTGTGTTGTATTTCACAATATAACTGTATTTTTGGTCAAATAAATGCAGCCTTGGTGAGCGTAAGTCTTTCAAAAAAAGCTTACTTATTCCAAACTTTTGTCTGTCAGTATAGTTACTATTCATATATTTCATATATTTTTTTATATCTTTATTCTCATACATGCTTTCAACAACATTCCCTTTTTCAAACAGATTCTCTTAAAGTTACTCCATAGCAAACAGGTTCACTTAAACACTAACAAGTGGAGCACTTAACCACACACACCCTCTTTGATTTTCACATGTAGGTATGGAGATGAATGCTGTGAGATATGGTGTGT
>JAFVLL020031441.1:0-38618 GCA_021397915.2 Tor tambroides
TTTTGTCTCATATTCATCTTTTAATCATATTTGTAAATGTCTTGTCTCCACAGCCAACAGAGCAATTTTGTCTTTACTGTTCCAATACTTTTGGAGGGCACTCTATCTATCTATCTATCTATCTATCTATCTATCTATCTATCTATCTATCTATCTTCAAAGCGGTAGGTCAATAATAGTATACTCTGTATAATACACTGATATACTGTAATGCATTGTAAGCCTTTTGTAGCCTTCACGATATCTGAAATGAACTGCGTGAAATTCAACAGCAAAGAGGGACGTCGTCAGATCAGCATTCTTTATCAAAGAAGCGGTTTAATGAGATCCCTGACCTCTCAATGTTTTCTTCATCAAAAGTATGCTGACGAGCCACAGTGTGAAGCCGATGAAGCTCTGATAGTGGACACTCAGATGAAGAGTGTGCTGTGGAGGAATGTGTGGCAGCAGATGTGTGGACAGATGGGCCTTGAGGCAAAGCACACAGACACAAGCAGAAACTCTCAGCCTCCACTCTAACACATTACAGCAGCTTCATGGAAAGCTCTTCATGCAGACACATACAGGAATACAAACAGATATGCATGCAGTGGTGGAGAGGCTGATGTGTAAATTAATATTGATCTGCTTTCCTTACAGTGTACCGTAAAGGATTCCTGTAGATTTAGCATAAAATCTATCATGTATTTTGTTGAAATGTATGCTCCCAAATAAATGATCACTCTCAAAATAGTCTAGATAATTCTTAGTGTTTCCATGTTTCTTTGCAGTTGTTACAGTATTCTGTGGTTCATAACAATCTGAAATATTATTACAATTTAAAATAACCATTATCCATTTCAGTATATTTAAAAATGTAATTTATTCATGTGATGCAAAGCTGATTTTTTTAGTGGCCATTACACTAGTCTTCAGTGTCACGTGATCCTTCAGAAATCATTCTAATATGCTGATTTGCTGATCAGTAAACATTTCTTATTATAATCAATATTGAACACAGTTGCTCTGCATAATATGTTTGCGGAAACCTCTATTTTTTTTCAGAATCCTTTGATGAGTAGAATTTTCACTGACCCCAAACTTTTGACTGGTGCATCTCTATGATATTGTCGTCCCCAGATTCAGCTCAGGTACCTCCTTCAATTCAAGTCTATAACTACAAATATATTTTTTCTTTTTTATCATCTACTAGGTAAAAAGTGTAAGTTTGATCAGCTAGAAAAGTAATATCACACCTCAACAAGCCAGATAATTCATATCTGTCACACAAACTGTGCAGGGTCAATTTAGGTTTCAAATCCTTAACCCTAAGAATGAGCAATAGTAGTGATAATAGCCTTAGCAAACACCAGTAATAAGCTTTTAAAGGAATAGTTCACCCAAAAATGAAAGTTTACTGAAAATATACTTGCCCATATACTCACCCTCAGGCCATCCAAGATGCAGATGAGTTTGTTTCTTCCTTGGAACAGATTTGGAGAAATTTATCACTACATCACTTGTTCACCAATGGATCCTCTGCAGTGAATGGGTGCCGTAAGAGTCCAAACAGCTGATAAAAACATCACAATAATCCACAAATAATCTGCACAACTCCAGTCCATCAGTTAACGTCTAGCGTAAGAAACAAATCCATCAAGATGTTTTTAACTTCAAACCATTGGTTTCAGCTGTATATAATATTGCTTTCTCCAATGAAAAAGTTGTCTTGTCTGAATCAGGAGAAAAATATGGACAGATCAAGCACCGTTTACAAGTGAAAACCATCCAAAACAGTTTTAGACATATTTGTTGTTGGATTTTGATATGAGAGGACAACAGATTTGATGGATTTTAGCCAGAAGCAATGGTTTAAAGTTAAAAACGTCTTGATAGATTAGTTTCTAACAAACACACAGCTTTTTCCTTCATAAGATGTTAACAGATGAACTGGAGTTGTGTGGATTATTATAATGTTTTTATCAGCTGTTTGGACTCTCATTCTGACGGCAACCATTCACTTCAGAGGACTCATTGCTGAGTAAGTGATATAATGCTAAATTTTGAGTAAACTACTTCTTTAATAGTAAGTTTGCTATTTGTAAGCTTGTCAAAGCAACCAACAGGGAGAACAAATGTTTGCATCCAACTGGATCTTTAACCATCTGGCATTAATATTAACATGATAGATATCAAGGTTTGGACAGTTAAGCATGAATAATAAATCTGGCTTTAACACAAAGCTGGTTCTCAGAGCATCCAGGAAGCTTCATTAGCAATCTCCTCAGCCTGATTCCGATCGATATCTGACACTGCGGCAAGAGCAGAAATTAATGCGTTGCTGTTATTGATAACAATGAAGATGTTTGCATGCAGTAATTGCATTTCCAACACCAATGTACTTCGCTTAAGTACTCAATATTTACAGAGCAAATTACACGGAGCCCCAGAGAGGAACCGAGTCAAAACACGCTATAGCCATGGGGCTGAGTCACAGTCGATAATTTTGAAGCAAAAACGGTACTTTTATGCCCCAAAAACTCGTCTTGCTCTGTGCTTATCGTGTGAGGTGAGGTGTGCTGCTGTACTAGCCATCTGGTGGGCATTGATAGCGCTTCTATTAAATGTTTATGGCTTCATTGGAGGGAGGTTACAAGGCTGAGGCGACGACACAATGCTAATGCGACCTTCAGATGAGAGAAGGTCTGCTTTCTGCATTTCCCATAGGAATATGACAGTTCGGTCCCCTGCAGTTACATCATTTCCTCCAAAACAGAGATGCTGAAGTGGCATCTCAGCAACAGCCGTCATAAAGAACCCCAATTTAAAATAATAAAAGCTAGAAACTGCAACGCAGATCGACTGCATGCAGAGAAATGAAAATGGTTCAGTCTGTCCTTTTGACGTAAACCGCTGTCTGAAGAGTGCAGGCTGAGCCAAGGTTATACATTCATGTCGTTTCAAAGTGAAAACGCCTCATTGAACCTAGCAGACAAGACGGAGTGGATTAGAGTCTAAGTCATCCATTAGTAAATGCAGATTCTACTATTTGAAGGCTATCATACTGTATGCAGCTGTTTGTCTAAATAAGTCATAAAATCATTTTAATGAGGAAAATAAATATGACAAAAAGAAAAAAAAAACTAGTTTGTCTTTTGCATTTTGCTGGAGGACGCAAGACCTTTTGAGATGAGACAAAAACTCTGCACCTAAAAAATGGAACAGACTTGCTTTTATACTAATAACTATAAAAGCAAGTGAAATGAGATATAACTGTGAAGAAAGTTACATCAAGGTGAAAAAAACTTTGTCATCTACTTAATGATTACAAACATTGAACTAGATTTTCCACATTTTCTGAAGAAAATGTGTGTGCTTGTCCATCTACACAATATTATGGTGTTGTAGATGATTTGCCGTTCAAAAGTTTGAGGTAAGTATTTTAAAGTACTTGAAAGAAGTTTTTGATGCTCAAAAAACAAAAAGCAAAGCAAAACAACAACAACAACAACATTGAACCCCTAAGAGTTAACGCACTTTATTTATCCCCATAGGAATCTTTTTTCAGTAAGTTTATTGAAACATTTCAGGAAAAAACCCTTTCATTCATTAACTTAATCACTTGTGGCAGAAATGTTTTTTTTGGCCCAGATTTGTTTTTTGGATTTTGGATTTTTTTTCTTACACAGAACTGGCTTCCTAAACATATTGAGAATTATTTTCTCAGCTTTCAGGGATCTGGTTTAGTAAATTTGTTCTAGGCCAATGAGGGGGTGGCCAAACAATCTGCTAGCTATAGTTAGAATTTTCCTACGTGAAAACATTTGTGCCTCAGTAGCATTTCCAACCCAACCAGTGAAACAAAATGTTATGACATTCTCAATAAAAGCACTAAACATTTCTAATACAGAAAAATCTACATACCTTGATGTCCCTTTTTGCTAATAACTTCAGTCTATTTATCCCACTGCATCTTGTGATCTAAGACAACCCCTAGATATTTACATTCTGTAACCCTCTGAATTGATACACGTAATTTTTTAAAAGAAATTCAACCAATAAATACTGTTTTGTGGCTCTTTAAAGTGTCGTGGCAGATCGCTGTAGCGCTTCAGTTCAAGCGGCATGTGAACTGATCATCTCTTCCGCTTTACTAGTTATAGCATGAAATAAACATGAATGAACATCAGAAGGTATCTTGTTTCAACCACAGAAAGACGTCAATACGCACCATTTTTAACCAAGTTCAAGTCCACCAATGTTAATCTACTTTCCTGTCTGGTTTGTTTGTTGGACAAAAATGACAGATTCAGCATTATGATTGGTCAGATTGCCTGTCAATCAAACTCCAGGCGAAGGGTCAGTGTGCTCTCCCTTGATAATTGTACTAAATTGCATGGACTCTTCCCTAAATTTAAGCACAATTTTTAAAATATTAAGAACAAGGTTTGATTCTCCACACCAAAATATGAACTCATCCAAAACGGTCCATGAGTATCCTCATCAGACACAGAGTGACCTAGTTAGCACTGCTGGACTGTAAAACTTAAAAAATCCAACAACCACAAAAACAGGTCAACAAAATCAAAATTAGGGGGAGGTTTGGGTTCCCCCTTGGTAGAAATCGTGTACCGGACCCCCTCTCCCTTGTCGGGCCCTTGGAATCGTCCTAACCTTCCCCTCATTACGGCGCCCCTGCGCAATTGCAATAGGATGAAAATCATTTAGCTCCATGGATTTAGAAATCTTAGGAAGAGGTATGGTTGAAGTTTTCCTTAAGACAGGTACACAAAAACTAAGTTAGATCAACATCCATTTGACCAAAGTAAGACTAGAAGCAGGACAGGAAGTGATGTTCGCTGAGTCATTTTAATAGGGCTGTCTTTTAATGACAGTGACTAAGGCATGAGAAGGATGTGTTTTGGCTAAGTACTTTCAAGTGACGACGTCACAGTGATATTAAAAGATATCATGATTAAAAGATGAAATCTTAAGCACTGCAAAGCAGCTCCTAGAGTTGAGTATTTACTCTGGAAAGTGCTGCCAATGTCATTCAAAGCGCTTTTATGAAAGCAGGACTCCGGTGATTGTTTTAAATGTCTTGAACTGGATAAAAGGGGCTCTGTTCCGTCTCTTTAAACTCACAAAACCACTAACACCTCCAAAGCTTATGCACACAGAAGTGCAAACCGACCCGTATTTGTAATTTCAAAGGATTTTCTTCAGCCCCAGGCTCAGATTTCTCTACTGACTTTTGACATCCATTGTTTTTTTTGATCCCGTCTCGCAGCATCTGAGATGCTGCGTTTTTTTTCTCTTTACACATTTCCCAACCCCTAAAAGCATCATTAAAATTCACAGCAACGAAGTTGTGTCTCACAGGGCTAAGGAGCACATTAGCGAAATGGGAAAAGACACTTCTGGGACTCCTACAAGCACGAGTCTCTCTGAAGTCATTCTTGCTGGGGATTCGCCCCGCTATCCGTTTGACAGCTTAATATTAAAAAGCTCTGCCCGCTTCCCAGACGCTCTAACAATCACAGTTATGGTGCGCTTTAAAACCTGCTGAGTCATGCTCACTTTACCTTAACAGTGAGCATAATGTGGGATTGCATTTAGCCCAGTTTGAATTACTGTCATCGCGCTGCGAGCGTGAGAGAGAGAGAGAGTCTGCTCTTTCCTGATCTGAACAAAACCTGTCAGCTGATTTTTGATGGAATTGAAGCTCTTTCACCACTCACAGTCATTCTGATATGCAAATGAGAATGTAGAGCAGGACGCTTTGTCAGGCATTGTTCCATTAAGAGACCTGACATCTTTCAAGACCTCAAAAGAAGCTTTTTGTGCAGTGGGAAGGCCATTTGTGGGGAAGTAATTGCATCTACGACACCTTCCCCGAAATTGATGTGCCACAAAATAATGACATGCAATTTCGGTTAGTTTATTTTGTCAGTTATAACTAGTATTTGTCCTGTTTTGACCTACGCTCATGCAAGCTAATGGCATTAACCGATATCTCTGAACTATCTGGCCTTACCTACGACAGCGTATTGATTCACCAACACGGGTGTGCTTTGTAATCTTTGATCGTTTTCCCATGTGACCCTGCAACCCAAGTGGGCAGCTCATTTGTTTTTATTATCGTCATGGGCGGAGAGGTTATGATTTCAGATAAAATGATTTAAAATGGTTTTCTCCCTGACTGAACAAGTACTTTTCGCTATTTCCTTCCTGATTCAGAAAAACAAATAAGATTTTAACATGAACACCACAGTGTTATTACTGTTTACGTAAGGTCAAATGAAAACTAAACCAAAAACATTTTCTTATGTAGAAAACTGAAATAAAAACTTAGGAAAATCTGAAACTACTGCAAAAATGTTGATGTAATTAGTTATAACAACTTAAAATTTGTTGAGATAACTTAAATATCCTACTTAACTAAATATATATATATATATATATATATATATATATATATATTTAACTAAACTTAACTTATACTTAAAAAATAGCTATATTATTTTAGCATTGAGATACTATTATAGGTTAAATTAATATTTTTTAATCAGTTTTTACATTTTAGATTTTGTTTTCATTTTAATATTAGTTAGTTTTAATAATTTTGCAGTGTTTTTTAAAGTTCTTATATATATATATATATATATATATATATATATATATATATTAGTGCTGTCAAACGATTAATCGTGATTAATCGCATTCAAAATAAAAGTTTTTGTTTATATAATATATCTGTGCGTACTGTGTATATTTATTATGTATATATAAATACGCACATACAGTATATATTTTGAAAATATTTCCATGTATTTCCATGTATATATTTATATTTATATAATTTATATTATATATAAATATATTTAATATACAAATATAACATTTTTCTTAAATATATATATATACGCATGTGTGTGTATTTATACATACATAATAAATATACACAGTACACACACATATAATATGTAAACAAAAACTTTTATTTTGGATGTGATTAATCGTGATTAATCGTTTGACAGCACTAATAATAACCTTGATAAATAACATAACTAAAAAATCTGAATAAACTGAAATGAGAAAACTAAATGAAACCTAACAATCACAGAGTGAAAACTACATGGAAATGGCTTGACAATAATTCGCAATAAAATAAAACTATATTTAATGAAATTAAAAATTCAAAACAAAATAGTAATATCCCAGAAAACGTGTGAGTATGCATTTTAAAATGCATTATGCAGATTATTGTGATTTTCCAAAGAGTTTGGCATTGAGCTGTTTTTAATTAAAATTAAAAGGAAGGAGACTAATTACAAAAACAATCCTCTTTCCTGAGTTTGACTTTGATCTGCACTCCATAAATTTTCATATATATTATGACAGTTAGATTAGCATCTACATGAGCAGCCCGGAGTGAAGTATACGCAGCAGTTTGATCATTTATTAGAAAATATTGAATTTCATTCTGACTTTTTAACAGATGACCTGGAAAGTCAACCAGCTGTAGGGTGATTACGGAAAACCTGCTTTACCTCCAAAATCCTATAAACCCATCAACATAATTTGATCCATGAAAACGTCTTTAATCAGCTTCTCAATTCCCAAAGTATGGGTTGTGTTTTGTGGAGCACAGACTATACCGAAAAGAGCCATCAACAGAAAGAGGGTCACCGCCATCATGCCAGAAACAGAGATTACCACCAGCCTATTATAACCACGACACTAAAAGAAAACCTTCAAATGACCCTTTTAAAAACCCTCCACAGCCTGCACACGTTCATTTGGTCTCAGTGGACCTGTTGGTTAGATCACACTATAAAGTATCAAAGGCCAACCTTTCCGTTATCTCCTCCCCCAGCTTTTCTCAGCAGACAAAACACCAAAATCAATGAAGTTGGGTTGTTTTGGCCTGTATTGACAAAAAGGACTATTTTTAGAGGACGCATCAAAGAATGAAAGCCAGAGAGCGTAACACTATGTTTTCTTGTTCATCACAAGAGCAATAGAGACTACATTCTAGTAATGACCTTATAAACTAGTCTTTTATGCTTTCCAAAGAAATTTTGAGAGGTGTTTGCCACGCAAAAGTTGATTACTGGCTCAAAAAGGTTCATAAATTGCTGTATTTGGGTCTCAAAAAGCCAAACAACTGGATGTAGAATTTCCGTAACACTTTCTTTTAGGTCTAACATGTTAACCTTGATGTAAAAATGCTTTGATCAGCCTAAAATAAGGCTGGTTTAAGAGAGTTTTTGGGCATTTTCAGAAAAGAAGAACAGCTTTAACAAGTCACAATCACCACAGAAAAGGCTGGTTAAAGAATCAGTGCAAAATGAAAAACAAAACTAAACACATTTAATAATGTATGTTTATAAAAGTTAATATGATTAAGGGCATTTAATTAATATGTGAATTCTTGCCAAGTTCTGAAAATGTTATGACAAGCCATGAATTTGTACAATATTATTTAAATGTTTTTTTTTTCTTCTGTTCACTGAGCATTATTTTTAGTTGTGGACCTTTTTAAAAGCTGTATGTTTGCATACAAATCATATCATGAAATTATGATGCAAGTACAATTTAAATACATAAATGATATACATAATACTGAATATAATGAAATTGTCTTCCTCTTTCCCTTTAAAACTCCCATTTTACTATAAACAGTAAGTGGCATTAGCTTTCAAATGGTGGAAATGTCATGTTCTGCCCGCCCTATACAAGCTCACGCTGAGGCGTTCTGAGAAGAACAGTGTGACGTCTTTTAAAGATTCACATGAACAGAAGGAAGTCTGTCAGTGTCCCTTAATTTTCTGCTTCCACTTTAATCCTCCCTCAACCAAGAAACACAAATACAAATACAGCCTAACAATGTCAAGGGGAGCCTTAGCAGTAAAGGCTAACCGTAAGATTAGCATACATTTCAATATAGTGAGGCATTTCAAAGTAGCAAAGCAACCACTACATTACTACATTTGGTGAGGAGTACTTTCAAAACAGTGTAGCTTTTCCAGCAACAAGACGTCCAATTCCAAGTTAAATAAATTAGAGTGAGCTTAACAGTTTTTGTCAAACAATATGGCTTTTATTTAATTATATAAATTTGCATTTGAAAGTTATAGTTCGTATTTAAAAAACAGATCATCCCCTTTAAATAAACAGTAATTAAATGTACAGTAAGTAAAAGTTTCTGTAGTTACTTTAATTCAAAGTTGCTTCTCCAACATTGTTTTCTTCAGTATCACAGGCATTTAAACAGGACACTGAACAACAAAACAGGGCAGAAATCCAATTGAAATACAGTCATTTTACATAAATTATACACAACACTAAATAAAAGAAGAAAAAAAAACTTTATCTTTCCATTTAAAACTATCAGAAAGAGAAAAATGAGTTCAAAAGATGCTCAAAAGATACTGGACTTGGCACAAATAGAGCCAGTGCAATTCAGATTAATTTCCTCAAATGATCATTGGTGAAAGCAGAAGGACTTTGATTTGACAATGTTCAGGATTGAGAAAGCTGTATGTTGAACTAAACACTCAAGATTTTGCTTGTATTCAGGTTTTTGTGTATAAACCTATAATATCTGAACAGATGAGACACAATGAAGCAGGGATAAATGAAGGACAACACTTTAAGCAGGCAGAATAAAAGCGTATTTTTGTGCATTCTTTGAAGATTTGGTATTCATCATGTTTTTGAAGTTAGCATCCAAGTTTTCATCCACTGTGGCTCATCTTTTTAAAGCACAAAAAACTTAATTTGCCTACATTTAAGTGATTGTGCACAAATACATCTGATTGGATAAGACATGTTCAAATTAGTGCTGTCAAACGATTAATCGCATCCAAAATAAAAGTTTTTGTTTACACAATAAATATACACAGTACATATACATATATAATGTATATATAAATACACACACATACAGTATATATTTTGAAAATATTTACAGGTTTATACATTTATATATTCATATTCTTATATTTTATTATATATAAATATAGTTAATATATAAACATATATTTTTCTTAAATATATGCATGTGTTTGTATTTATATATACATGATAAATATACACAGTACGCACACATATATTATGTAAACAAAAACTTTTATTTTGGATGCGATTAATTGCGATTAATCGTTTGACAGCACTAGATCAAATATATGCACTTAAATTAGCTAAAATTGGCTGATTGAGTCTGATTAGCCTACAGCTCTACATGATGCATCATTTATTTTTTCACAGAGTATAACACATCTCACACTTTCACCATGGAGATAGTGCTAATCTTTAGTGCCACCTACAAAAACAGAGGTTTTACGTCTTGGTAAAGTATCACCGCAGCATGCTGTGAGAATAGCTGTTCGTGTGTCCATCTGTGTGGGGAATATAAATCCTCTTTCGTAAATGGCCTTCGCTTCTATTTCCTCCCCAGCACTCTCTCATTTCATACGTGCGACTCACACACATAGAGACGGCTCCCATGTGTCTCAATTTCCCTCTTACATAATGTTTTCAGCCATTCTACACAGGAATGGCTAATGTTTGCATGGTTTTCCTCTCTGTGGTCAGTCCCTGATGCTGGTCGATCTGCCGGAGCTGGAGTAGAGGTATCTGAGAGCCATTATTCCACACGAATGAGCTTCACGACTTCCAACCTACAATCTCCATGTTTTTTGCTTTAGAAGGGGTGACAGATGAACTGCTGTACATAGAGACAAGAAGTGAGAGAATGGGCTTCTTGTCGTGTACACAAATTCTGTATATGTGTAAATTTATGTGTGAGGCAGGGCTCAACAATAAGTGTTTTTTTTTTTGTTTTTTTTTGCTGGCCTGGTACCTGCCCACTACAAAAAATTTTATTTTATTTTTTGCATGGGTAGTCAGGAAAATACATATAAAATAATTTTGTTTCATTGACCACATGATGGAGAAGTCTTGTATTGCCTGAATTAAACAGCTGACTGTACATTATGCCCTATTACACGGTATACTTATTTAGTTACTTACCAAATAAATAAAATATTTTCAGTAATAATCATATTTATTTATTTAAAAAATATTGTTCATTTATTGATTTGAAATAATGGGCTATTTTATTATTAGTTCATTATTTTATGCTGTTACAAGCTGTGAATAGAAACCAGCTGATTGTTCATTCTTGTTTATTACATTGTAAATAAATAAATAAATGAATAAATAAATAAATACATTTTTCTTTGATTTGAGTAAAAAATGTTATTATGTAAAATAACAGATTATTATTGTTATTTTTAATTTAAAATTATTATCATTATTATTATAATTTATACTGCTAAAGGCTGTCTGAAGGGAATATAATCCAGCTGACCGTACACTGTATTTTTACACGGCAACTAACTATTGTTTAAATGAAAATATTTATTTAAAATGGCTTTTTTTTGTTATTAGTTTATTATTTTATACTGATAAAGCTGCTAAAAGGGAATACAGTCCAGCTGACTGTACACTGTCTTATTACACAGCAGCTTTCTAAATAAAATAATATAAAATAAAATAAAATAAATAAACATGATTTTGATTTGACAATATTTCTATTTGACAAAAAGCAAACAAAAGCATGAACATCAATCTCAGATGGGTGCTCGACTAAAAAACAAGTAGAAAAATATAAATGTAAGGCAACACCAAAGCTTCAAAGTATCAATAAATTTATTTAAAAAACTTTTGCATAGCGTGTGACGTTTCGAGCACGCAGGCTCTTCATCAGACATCTTCATCTTCAATATTTTAATTTTTAAATAATTTTTTTTATACTTTTGGTGTCACGGTGCACACAGCAAGGATGAACGAGGAACACGGAGATGAGGATGTAAACTCAAATAACAGTCTTTACTTCACACAAGGCAGGGCAAGACAAGGCAAGGTTGACACAGACAGGAACACCGGGGAGTAACGAGTAGACCAGACGAAAAGGAACTGAACAGACAGGAACTAAATACACAGGATAATTAACAAAACACAGCTGGGACATAATTAACTAATAATCACACTAAACAAGGACAGGAAACAAACCAAATAAGGAAACATGAGGCAGGAACACATGACACACACGACAGAGGTCTGACATTTGGAGCTTTGGTATTGCCGACTTTACATTTCTATTTTTCTACAATATTTCTATTTACAATAACTGAATAAAGTTATTTTTATTTAAAATAACTGAATAACTGATTTTTTAAAAATATTATTATTTTTTATTTTATACAGCCAAAAAAAAAAAAAAGTCCATTACAATGCAGAAAACAATCAGTTATATAATTAATAAATAATACCACAACAAAAAATAATTGTTTGAAATATGAAAATAATTTAGTGATGATTTATAATTTTTTTTCCAGGTCTGCAAGCCATGCTTCCTGTTGAAGACTCACTTGACTTCCCCTCAGACAATTTTTATTCTATCCTTTGAGACGCTGGCAGGCTGAGGGAAAAGCTAAAGAACAAAACAAAACGAAAGAAAGAGAAAACGTAGGTGACGAGAAGAAGAGCGAGTAAAAGAGAGATAGTGAATAAAAGCAAAAAGGAGACAAGCTGTCCTTTCATCTACCTGCGATGAAAAAAAAACACTAAATAGATTCTGTCCTTCAGAGGTCTTTATGGTAATAACTGAAATCTGACAGCAAAGCTATAAATGCCCCGCTTTAACCACAGTAATCACAATAAATATTCACTTTGACCGATCTTCTGTAAAAACACCCCACCGACAACTATTCTACGTCACCCCGCTGAGATGTTTATGGTAATTTATCTTATGGGATCGTAACACGGTTTCAGTCCGGAAGACAGTCCAGATCTCTCATATGGTAAACACAAAGCAAAACGGCATATTACAGTATGTTATAAAACAGTGACCAACCTTCAAGGCCTTCATAACTAACAGAGACAATCACTACTGTTATGCAGAGGACAGCATGTGAACAACAATTTTGAGAGTTATATAACGTCTCTTTATTTCCTGTTGGGAAAGTAATGACATTATCATCACAACAGCTCTAAAATTTTTCACTTGAAGGACTGGGTAAAGGAAAAGAAAGTAATATTATTTTCACTTGAAAAAGTGTGGGGCATTAGCTTTCAAATGGTCGAAATGTCAAGCTTTGCCCATCCTATAAAACTCTCAGTTACACAAACTCATGCTGAGGCATTCTTAGAAGAACAGTGTGACGTCTTTTAAAGATTCACACGAACAGAAGGAAGTCTGTCAGTGTCCCTTAATTTTCTGCTTCCCCTACCTGCAGATTTAATCCTCCCTCAACAAAGAAACACAAATTCAACCTAACAGTGTCAAGGGGAAAGTTAGCAGTAAAGGCTAACAGTGTGATTTGCATACCAATACAGTGAGATGTAACTAATTTAAAGTAGCAAAACTTTACTACATTTTTAAGTAGTGTTTCCAAAATAGTGTAGCCTTTCTAGTAACAAGTCTAATTCATTCTAATGAATCGGTTCATTCAAACAGCTCATGTAAATGAACTGAATCAAAACAAACAACTTTAGGTCTTTTTAAAGTCCTTTTTTATTTAGTTACATGCTACTATGTTATATGAATTATATATATTTTTACTATAATAAATTTAGTTCTGTCATGACAACTCTCGGAGGGATTGGCATGGTAATGTACATGACAATGTTAATGTATTTGGTCTTGGTGGCATAGATCTGCTAAGTACTGAGACTTGCTACTGCCAATACATCCACAACATGCTGCTGTGAGCATGTAAGAAATACTGCTGCTGCAAATATAACATACATGAAATTACCCCCATATAGCACACATGAATCACCTCATAGCAGATCTATACAGGTGGAGCTGGGGAAGATGGAGGGTTTCTGAAGCACGCTGCAAACTGCTACAGCAAGCACTAGTCATTTACTTGAATGTTGAGCAGCGAGCTCATTGGCTACAGATACAGGAGCGAACCAATCAGCTGTGCCATGTGATAAAGATGTCATTAGGGCAGATTAAGTTAGACCTATCGGACTGCGCCATCTAGAGTTTCATGCCAGAACTCTGTATTTATACAAACTAGAGTGTATTCTAGTTTAGTTGTTTTAGTGAACATTTATGATTTCAATTTTTATTCTATTATCCTGTTATCCTATAAGATCTTTTATTCATTAAACGAGGCTAATTGTTTTTGTAAAAAAATGCACCCGCACCGCCCAAGACCTGTACATCATCTTACATTTTATACAACTGACTGTTGACAAACATGATCCAGGGTTACAACTCACTGCGTGATGTAGCCTATAAAATAAAGTTATGTGCCCTTAAAATTTAAGATAGTGGGGCAAAAAATGCCCCTGTATAAGTTTTGTCTCATATTTACATTAAATGATAAGCGATATCATACAAGCAGTGAGAGCAATATCACACCAGTGCTGTTTTTGTCTCGAATAGCAAATGTGATTTTAAACAACAGTTCAGTAAATAAGAAGTTAATATTTTGTTACATTTTAGATAGGCTACAATATTATCCTTGCTTAATTTTGCTAAACGAAAATATTACCGATAAAGCCACAGCAGAACTGTTGTGCATCTCTTAACAACACAGCTGTGATTTTTATTTTTCTGAATGAATCCGCGTTTTGGACGAATTGGGCAAACCAATGATTCAATGGCCCATTCATAAAGAGAGTCATTTACTTAATTCCTGAATGAATCAGCAGTTTGAAGAAATTCAATGGCTGACTAAATTACTTACTCGTAAGACATTTACTGCTGCCTGCTGGCAGTTTTAGTTTCTTATTTTGCATATCATTACATTAAATTTTTTTTAATGTTTTAAAATTTTAAAATTTTTTAAAAGGGTTGCTGTTGTTACTTTATTTTGTGTATCTTTGCAAGCTATAGTAGCTTCAAAAAATTCTTTTTCAGTATGACAAGCAGTTAAAAAGCACACTAAACAACAAAACAGTGACAAAATGTCAAGCAAGCTCATTATCTGCCATGGGACATGGGAAAACGCAAAATGTAGTCGCTTAATTTTAATGAACTGAGGTGCATCAGCGTCAGCTGTTTTCAAAGACTCATCAAAGTGAATTTGAACAGTACATGCAGCGCTACATGACTGAGCTGGTATAAATTTTTTAAGTCTCTTCAGGTGCTGGCGAGATTCCCTTTAAGTGCTCTACAAAGTTCTTGTCAAAAATCAAAATGCCGTCGTGATTACCCTCTCGAAATGTGGCTCCTTCCCTGGCCTGATGACTAACTTTAATATTTGGCCTTGATATCTACCCCTACAGCAACATCAAGGGAGCAGAATAGTAATGGGCCGTAAAGTCATCCCATTCTGCAGCTATTACCAAGAATGAGAGTCTGAGGTCCTAAATCACTCAGGGCCACAGCGGGCGTCCATTAAACAGCCTTTAATGAATTACCCATAACCTCTGGGAAGGCACTGCCTTCAATGACATCTCTCACACAAAGCGTGCTTTTCAGTGGACACAAAAATCGTATCCAGTAAGGCAGCAGGAGCCTTGACCATCTGAGCTGAAGGGTCTCTACAGCATCGCTTTGCGCTGGATGTGTCGTAATCTGAGGTTAGCAGGGCTTCTGTTGCAAGTGCCATCATCTGCAGAGGTGCTGCTGAAGAGGAGGGAAGCAATATCCTGGCTTGTGCTACAATAGCTGAATCAAAAAGTTTGAATGAGCGCCGCTATGAGGTTCTAACCCCGAAGTCCACTAGAGCTAAAAGCAGAAACGCCTCCGTTGCATGAGGAGAAATGCTTCTGCTCTTTTAAGAAACATTTACTTGTCAAACAAAATCGATCGATCTATTTTTTTTTAAATCTTGCTTTCAAAATAATTCCGCATATGTGGATCTTGCAAGTAGTTAAGGATTTCATTAAACTGATCAGTTTTTAGTAACTAGTTCAACAGCCTTTTCAAATTATTTAATACAGGCTCATTCACATTACAAAAGATAACTAAAATGATAACTATATAACAAACTAGCATTCACACCACCAACAGAAAATAACATTCTTTTCATTATATATTGTTATATATTTATTATACTGTATATGGGATGGATTCTGATTGGCTATGAAAGTTCAGCTAGAAAAAATAATTCTGAAAAGGATTCCAATGACATTGTTCCTCTGTTTTCGTTAAAGATGTTATGTGGACTTCCCCATACTCATAGAATTACAATGATTATTAAAACTATATAGATACAGGTATCATTATGAGCAGTGTTGGGGAAAGTTACTTTTAAAAGTCATGCACTACAATATTGCATTACTCCATAAAAAAGTAACTAATTACATAACTTTTTATGAAAAGTAGTGCATTATATTACTTTTGCGTTACTTTTTGTCACCTGAGCTGGGCTTGCTTATTCGTTTTTAATAACACAACACAACAAAATTAGCCACAACACAACGGAAACAAGTCCCAACACAATGGAAAGAAACCACAACAACAAAATTAGCCACAATACAGCAAAAACAAGCCAGAACACAATGGAAACAAGCCACAACAAAACAAAATTAGCACAACACAACAGAAACAAGCCGCAACACAACAAAATTAGCACAACACAATGGAAACAAGCCGCAACACAATGAAACACAATGGAATTAGAATTACAACGATTATTAAAGGGGTCATCGGATGCCCATTTGATATAAGTTGCTACGATTCTTTAGGGTCTTAATGAAAAGTCTATAACATACTTTGATTAAAATTTCTCAATGGTAGTGTAAAAAACACCTTTTTTACCATGTCATAATCAGCTCTGTTTTTAGCAAGCCAGTTTAGTCCATGTTGCTTTAAATGCAAATGAGCTCTGCTGACCCTGCCCCTCTCTTCCGTGGGGTGACGAGCAGTACTGTTTACTTTAGCCGCGAAACTGGCTAACTAGCACGTTATTAGGAAAGGCGATTTGCAAAGATTCATAAAAAACCCTTATACTCACTTCTTCTGTAGGTGAAGCTGGATCACGAATGATCGCGAACATAGACACACTTAGGCAGATTGGAGATTGGCGCATTCCCTTCAAAATGAAAGTAACGTTAATCCTCTGCGTCTTCAGCGGCTCAGATGTCGGGAGTTAATGACGACTGCTATGTTCATTATTACATCCAACAACAAAACACCTCAATCACTTAATCGAAGACATCTTGTCTGCCCCTGCACCGGAGTCGACACAATGGCGGACAGCTCTCAGCTCACTCAGGGCGGGTCTAAGGTAAGACGGCCTTGTCAATCAACTATTGTGGAAGCGGCCAGTGCAGAACTACGTAATTCTGACAGGCTCTCAGAACAGCCTGATTTGAGAAAGGGGATTTTAAAAATATGGATTTTTAAAAAAACCACCGGGTGGATTTTTATCATTATAGGTTGGATGTGTACACACACTTCCAACAAACATTTATGTTCAGACAACTTGTAAAGTGAATTTTGCATCCGATGACCCCTTTGAAACTTTTAGATACAGTTATCATTACCCTTACTGTCCTTGGTGTGACAGGGCCTTTAGTTGTGGAACACTTAGTTACCACAAACTTAGACACTACAAACGGAACTACATTTTTTCAGTACACTTTGTCATCTGCAGTTTTTCCCACAAGCTACTTTTTTCAATCAAGTTACCAAAATCTATATTAGAACACTACAAGTGAACGTTAATCACTTAACACAACAACTTAGAACAGACTTCATTAAAAGCACTAAATGGAACTAAAGCAGTTATGAAATCTAATTAGCAATTATTTACACGTCCCCATAAGTCACCATGCTTCGAGCTAAAATGCAAATTAAATTCTTCAAAATCGCAAGGGCTTGTGTATTTCCCTAGCCACAAAACTCATAGAAGATGCAACAATATGAAATTCACAGTACTTAGTCTTAATAGACAGCAAACTTAAACTTTTCAAACACTAAGTTTACAAAGTCTTTAATGATCCACTAAATGGAGAATCTTATGCAGTTCATTTGCAAGAACAAAAACACATTTAGAGCAAAATAGCAAAAACATACTGAGGTAAATATTACTATTCAATATTTACACATCATAAATGCATTAAATATTAAAGAACAAAATATGGCTAATGGCAAAATTAATTAATTTGTCTTTCTCATGGACTGAGCATTGAGGTCAACAGCCTATTAATTCTACATTCAACACCAAACGTAACACTGTAAGCTCTCAGTTTTCAGTTCGAGTAGGAGCAGGTCAACACTTTCAGAGAAAACAGCAGTCATGCCCTTAGTGTAGCTGAATATTTCGTGGCTTGTTATCTCAAATAACTGTAACACATGATTTGTGGTGCTTCTCCTTGGCAGCTCATCATGATTACCTCACCCTGGTATTTTTTCTGTTATGCATTCATTAAAATATTCCCAAAGGTTTTATAAACACATACTCTGGAACTCTTCTCAACATACATAAATCTGCCGTGCCTTATGTGTGTGTATGAGCACTGTTTATGAGGGTTATAAGTGTCATCTAGCTGCTGGTGGTAAGTTGCTTAAGGTTAAGTGTCTTGGCAGGTCTTTTTCCCAGGAGGCGGCACTGGATGGAGTAACTCCAGTCAAAACATGTGGAATTCTCTTACGTTGAACTTAACTGTACATCAGCCTCAGGCTATTATGAGAAGATAAACTCACACTTCTGCACTTGTTATCTGGAAACATTCACTAATGTGTAAGTAAACACTTCTGTGGTTATGATTAATCCACAAAATACTGGGAATAATTAAAAGGTGAGAGAAGAGTCAAATGTTTTAAATGAATTGACCTTTTACAAAGTAGCAAAGCAAATACATTTATATTCTGAAAATAATTTAATTTGAAAGAAATTAATTTAGCAAGGACACATTAAATTTATTAAAAGTGATAGTCAAAACTTCTACACTGATACAAAAGATTTCCATTTCAAACATTCTAATCTTTTAAACTTTCTAATTCATCTAGTAATCCTGAAAAAAATGTATCGTGGCTTCCACAAAAATATTAAGCAAGCAGCACAACTGTTTTTTAACATTGATAATAATTAGAAAGTATTATTATTATAATGACAAATGTTTCTTGCCATCCCAGGAAATAACATTTTTAAAACATATTAAAAAAGAAAATAATTTCAATATACAATAGACATATGTTTGGATCATAATCATCATAATACTTCTTACAAAGATTAAACAGAGTAAGTATTAACTAGTTTGGTAAATCTGTTTAATAAAGCTCATTTCTGTAGCTTGTAAATGCGTTATCCAGAGTGAGTGTCTAAAACTGGATTTTCAAAAACTAATAATCTGCTAAAATTAAAGAAATAGTCTACTGTGATACATTTCTATTATATTTACTGTTACAAATCAAAAACAGGGCCTACCCAGAAACTGGTCTCCATTGTACTAGATTTTTCTAAAACCCCAAAGGCAGAATTATTCGAACTCATACAGGAAATTACAAAAGTGATTACTGGTAGTTTATCTCTCAGAAAATGTTTCTCTCGTTATCACACTCAAGACTCAAGGGAGTCTGGGCAAGAGCTGAGCGTAATGAGACAAAACGAGACTAATAAACACAGCACCATGAGATGCGACAAATATGCATGTTATATAATTTTTGTGTTCGTTACTCGTTCTTTTTCAAAGTGCATATGGGGTGCTGTCTGAGCTGTCATGCAGCTTCTAGAAATTTCACTTTGAAAATGTCACCAATTTGTAGAAGTCAGTGTTTTTTTTATTTAAAAATAAAACAACCATTTCGTTGATAGATATATTTATGTAAAGATAATTTTATTGTTCACATTACCACACACTATTGATATTAATAATATTTAAATATAATTTTAATTCTTAACAGATAAGTATGTTTTTAAGTATAGTTTAAAAATAAATTAAACTTATTATAAATTGTTACACGTATAGCAAGTAATAAAAAGAACATGTAATCAAACCTAAATTCAAATGTAAGCATCTAACAATCATATTTGAAAAATGTGTCTGTGACATGCAAAATTATATTACATCGCTTGTTGTTCCCAAAGTAAGTGGTGCTAATAGCACGTTCCATTTTATCTGAAACAAATTAATATGAATCTTTTTAAATTTTTATTACATTAGTTGCTGTGTTTATTAGGCCAGTTCGAAAAATTACATGTCCAGTGAGTGGTACTAAAATGTTAATAATTTATTGCGTTTGAAAATATTGTTTCACCAACACTAAACCTAATCAACAGTGTTAAGAAGCAAACATAAACATAAAAATGCATTTGCTGAAGCAACCATGCCATTTTAGTTTGCTTCCACTAAAACGTATTTGAAAGTATTTGAGCTGTTTTATTATATCTTGTTTCACAGGACTCATACTGAGTGCTCCTCATCACAAGTGCAATGCTGTACCAGGTGAGCCAATGAGCAAGTTTACTATGTCAGAAAAGCCATGCATATAGAGCTTATGTGATGCAAAGGTCAAAATGTATTAGTTTACAAATCATGCACTACAGTAAAAGTGTTTCGAGGTCATGAAGTATTGTGCAATGAAATGTACAAAAATAAGTTTTCATTAACCGATACTCTGCCCCGTAATCATAATTTATGTGAAAACTGCAACTGTAGTGAGAAGTATAGGTACGTTTGCAGAGTTTTGCAGGTTTTTTTTTTGAGTAAATCTATGTTGGTTATAGCACGTAAATGCATTTTGAAACTAAACTTATCGTGACTAGTTAAAGGCTTTTTATACATAAATGTGTTTCATTCGCAGTATGCCAAATTCTTCAAAACCTCAACACCACTGAGCTTATTAAAGCTGTTTGTTTTAAAGTCAAGGTCAAAGGTCACAGTCCAGAGCCATCACAATCGGGTGGAAAATTCTCCTTTTGCAGAAACGGCAGGCTGCCAACACAATAAAGCTAAACTTTTCAGTCATGTATCTGTCACTTCAGTCCCACCGCAACAACACCCCCTGTGCCCTCTGCAGGATTTAACAGGAGGAGGGGCGCTTGCTTTTTCACGACGAGCCCCAGCCTCCGCAGAAACCTTGCTGGAGATTATTCTCGTTGACAGCTCGCATTAGCAGATCAAAGGCAAACAGTTGGGCTACATTACTATTCCTTCTAATGTCTTCAGTCAGAGCAGTCGTTTGGCACACCTTTAACATTTAATGCACGTAGGAGGCGGCCCACTTTCACCCACTCAGAGCTACAACCCTTCATAACCACTAAAGACAAGCTTTTAGATGACCAAAGTTTGATTCAGTTTCAAAGAAAAGGTGAAGTTGATCCTTAAAGGTGAAGTGTGTATTTTCTTCAAACCATTTGTTTGTCTGAACAATGGGAGATTTTGGTGATTTTGGTCATGCAGCAATTACAAACGTCACATTTAATATAAGAAAAACATAAAAATCCTCCATGTTCCTTTATATAATTTAAAAAGGAAGCAAAAACTGTCTAGCACTGAAGTAAAGATGGATTGCACAGTGCAGTATATCTGGTACACAGTACAAAACCAATGTCCTCAAAACTGTTTGTTTCTCTTCTTTTGTTTAATCTGAGAGCCTTCCTCTCAATGGGCCATTCCTAAAGGAAATAGCCTTTTTATTTAACGAAACAAAATGAACAATTGGAAAAGCAAACGCTATTGAGAAGCTAAAACCCAATGATGTAAATGTGAGCCCTTTCTAAATCTAGGCCTGACAAACTGCATCAACTGTAACATCAGTGGGAGTTTGCTGGAGATTTGAGCTGTCAGGGGTAATGAATGTCTCCTATCTAGGACAGGCCATGTAAATAGAGCACAGAGGATGGTGCAGACTGGGAGACGGTCCTCTGGGATGTCCGTGTGAGTGTGTGTTTGGTGTTTGAGTGGGTGGACAGACCTGTGGCCTACAGGCGCGCGACTCACCCAAGTTCCATTTAAGCCCAGAAGTGGTGGTTAGACAAGGGCTGCCCACAGGAACCAGACTACACCATTTCCCTTCCAAGCCAGTGTTCACGTTTAGACGGTGCTGTCTGCCCTGTAAGTGTAAGAAAAAGAGCAGGAGATGGTCATAGAATGGAATGAGACTCTATTTGAAAATCTAGTAGATGTGGGAAAATAATGAACACAAATTAAGACATTTTTGATGAAATCCGAGAGCTTTCTGAACCTGCATAGACAGCAACGTAACTGCCACGTTCAAGGCCCAGAAAGGTAGTAAGTGGTACTCACATGAACGCACGCTGAAGACTGACAGTGAAGAGAAGAAATTGTTGAATAAAGTCATTATTTTGTTTTCTTTGCACACAAAAAGTATTCTCGTAGCTTCATAAAATTAAGATTGAACCACTGATATCACATGGACTATTTTAACGATGTCCTTACTACCTTTCTGGGCCTTGAACTTGGTAATTCTGTTGCTGTCTATGCAGGGTCAGAAAGCTCTCGGATTTCATTAAAAATATCTTAACTTGTGCTCCAGAGAAGAAAGAAGGTCTTAGGGGTTTGGAACAACATGAAGGTGAGTAATTAATGACAGAATTTTCATTTTTTGGATGAATTATCCCTTTAAATATCTGTCTAAAGTTATTGTATTACTTCAGGATATTTGAAATATAGTATGCCAGTACATTCTTAAGCCTGCCGGTTCACTTAGAAGCAAATTAGCAAACTATCTTAAATAAGTCTGGGGCAGCTGGTAGATTTAGAATTGTTTATAAATGTAATGTTTATGTAATATTATGCCGAGAGAGAGTCTAAATTCACATATATGCTCCTCCACTGCAGACCTGCAAGAATGGAGAAATAAACTCAGAAAAGCTGAATTTTAAAACTTTCTCACCCGCAGAGGCACTGGCAGCCCACCATTTGTAATGCTGTTCTCAGTTCTCATCACAGACAACAGTCTGGTTCAATATTGTGATCATTTCAGTTATCACATTTCTAAAGTGGTGTATTGTTGTCGACATACACACACACTTACTTAAAAGTAGGATGAATGACGAAGCTTCCAAAATTACAGATATTCTTGCAAACTGGCTGGATGTTCCAAGAACTATAATTGTTTAAGTAAAAATTAGCACCTATTAAATTTGGCAAGTTAGATGCTATTTCTAAATGTTTTATTTTAATCTAAACATGCCTTGTGCAAACTTCAAAGTTTGATTATTCAAAACTCATTTTTATCCGTCTCTGAAAAGCCAGGAATAGCAGTAAATGAGTGAGCACTGCACAGACAGAGAACTGAATTCATGTTTTATAAGTCTGCTTTATGAGGGACGGAAGCAGTCAAGGACATCTTTATATAGACTGAGATGCATTCATTTAAATTTCTGACCCATTACAAGAGCCGATAGATTAAGATTTTCACAATCATCTCAATGTCCTATATTCTCTATGAGCCTCAGCGGTTTATTAAATATTCTCATGCAGAATGCAAAGTAATGCAGCCAAAGCAATTCTGTAAGGTTTCTTATTAGTTGGAAAAGATTACAATGTCTTACTATTTTCTATACTTGTCTGCAAAGTTCAAAACAATTTGCTTGTCATGTACTATATAGTGTTATTGTGCAAATATGAGCTGGTCTGATCTCTAATGCATCATAAAATACACACACGCATCTCTCACATGCCTTTATTTGCTTTACATAGTAGTGTTGAATAAAAATGTTGACAACGCTTTCAGCATTTTTTGGATCAAGAGCTGTGACCTTTCAAAAGTGCACAAACAGGAAACAACGCAGAAGAGGCAGTAAAGTGTCTCTGCAGTTGTTAATTGCTTAATATCACCATTGATCATTAAGTGCCGCAATCAGGATGTCAAAAGCACACGAGTGCAAACACTGATTAGTACATGCTAATGAGATATGGAGAGAATTGTTTACCTCTTGGAGGAGGACAGCCAGAGAACGGTCTTGTATAACCACCACAGGCAGGTCGGTCATCTTCTGGGCATGAAACAAGGTCTCAACCGTGGCCATGATCTGGTCAAAGCGGCCTCCAAGACCACCCAGGGTTACGATGGTGTCTATCTGCAAAAAAATGGTAGATGAGTAAACAAATAAATAAAATAACCACAGAATGAACAAAATAACCGATGAATGATTGTGAGTTATGTTGCACAAAAAAAAGAATGTACTGTATATACAACTATCCAAACGAATGAATGAACAGATGAATGAGCGTACAAATCAGTTAATATGTGTGAGCAAAGCGGCAGAGAAACTGCAGGACAGATGTTCTTTAAGTGCTGTAGCACAAACAAATGAACAAACAAACAAGTGAGCAAATGAACAAACAAACAAATTAACAAATGAACAAACAATTTTTTGTAACTCCAGGATAAATGTTCTATATTTTTCATAAAGTGCTGTTGCACCAACAAATGAATCAACAAACAAACAAATTAATTTGTAAGTAAAGCAGCATACATTGATTCTTCATGCAGTTATGTTTTAAAAGTGCTAATGCGCCAACAAATGAACGAACGAACAAACAAACAAATGAATCAACAAACATATAAACAAATTAATTTGTATGCGTGTAAGCTGTGGACATAGAGTCTTTACACAATGCCAGAATAAATGTTTTAAATGTGATATTGCACCAACAAATGAACAAACAAACAAATTAATTAATTAATGAACAAACAAACAAATCAGCAATTGTGAGAGAAAAGCAGTGGATTAGGCCTACCATTTTTTATGCAACCCAAGGGTAAATGTTCTTAAAGTCTTGAATGGACAAAGAAATTAATGAATGAACAGATATATGAGCAAACAAGCAAAAGAATGAGTGATTGTGGGAGCAAAACAAGTAGATTGAGATTGTTTTATGCAACTACAGGATAAATGTTTTAAAATGAACCAACACACAAACGAACAAACAAACAAACGGTCAAACAAATCAGTGATTGTGGGTGCCTAGTAGTGGATGAAGTTTATTTATGCAACTCCAGAATAAATATTTTAAAAGTGCTGTTGCTTCAACAAACGAATAGACAAATAAACAAAGGAATGATTGAACGAACGGACAAACAAATGAGCGATTGTGGGATGTAGATTCTGCAAGTTGATGATAAATGTTCCGAGAGTGCTTTTGCAAAGTTGCACCGTAGCTTTTTCCTTCCCACTGCAGCCAAAAATTATGTCCTTCTTCACTAAACAACAGAGTCATACATTATGGAAAGTATTCCGAGGGAACAGTGCGGACCGGAAAACGTTGACTTGGCAGAATGTCTTTGATATTTGCTCCCGGGACCATTTGTCTGAATACTGCAATGTACCCATCACCCTGTGAGATCCAACAACACTAAAATTACATATAAAGTTGTAATTAAATCACACTTAAGTGGGTCAAAATGCTGTTAAGTTCAGCTAACTGCATTTAATATAAATTAAATAAATATACATTTTCAATCAATTAACATGCAATAAAGCATCTGAAATTATTACATTCAGTTCTCACTTAAGTATATTCTTTTAAATTATATATTTTTTTCCCGTAATAAGTACTTGTTTTTTTAAAGTATGGTAAAGGGTACTTTGTTTTCACTTGGGTAACTAAACTGGTTATATTTTTCCATTTCTGGCATTATTATTATAATTTTTTTTTTTATATATGTTGTTTTAGTACAACAGCTGACTGGCAGGTGAGTCGCAATTTGTCAGGACTTTTATGCTACAAATGCAAAATAGACACGTATGTACCTGGCTGCCACCGAATGTGGTTTTAATAATCCAGTCACAAAACGCTGACCACCTGTGGTCTGATCACCTGAGATGGATGTTAATACCAGGTGCAAATGAGGTCAAAAAGTTAGGGATCGGGTCTGAAGTGTAAGAGAGAAACATACAGACAGACAGATTTATAGAGATGCAGCTGAGGAGAGATGGAGTCCAACCTGCAATTTCTGTGCTTTGATCTCCTCCACCATAATGGCCAAGCACTTAGTGAAGTCTGTCAGATCCCAGTCTGGCGTTTCCATTAGCTTGCAGTTCTGGAGTAAAATAAGTAAAAGGGTTCAAGTTTTTATGGGTGTACACCAACATTCAAAAGTTTGGGGTCAGTAAGATTTTCTTATAGAAAAAAAAAAACTTTTATTCAGTGACAGTAAAGACATTTATAATCATGTTACAAAAGATTTATATGTCAAATAAATGCTTTTTTTTATTCATCAAAGAATCCACAAAAGTATTAAGAACTGTTTATACAGGCTGAATTCATGTTAATTGGGACACTTTTCCCAGTCATCTCAAAACATCTGTTACCTGAATTGACTCTTATTAATATTTTAACATTAAGAACTGTTTATCATTGATAATAACAAGAAATAAAAGCTTTGCCATCACAGGAATAAATTACAAATATAAATATATTTTACAAATAGGAACATAATTTAAAATATATTAAAACAGTTCTTTAAACTGCAATAATATTTCAGAATATTAACATTTTAACTGTATTTTTAAGCACATAATTGCAGCTATGGTGAACATTAAAGCAATAAAGAAAACATTAAAAATCTCATTGCCCCCTAACCATTAGAAAAGTATAAGTATGAAAGCTGTAATTGGTCATAAACTTTAGCAGGATGTTCGTGATTTAAAAAAAAAAAATCATTTTTGGCTGAAAGTGGCACAACTGTTTAGCAAAACTGCTCCTATTAAATCTTTTTTGATGACCACAACAAAATATTTAAATATTTCAGAATTTGATGCGACTGACAAAATCAGATCAAGTATTAAAGGGGAAAACAAAGGCCTTTTTAACTGTAAAAAAAGTTTAGAAACTTTAAAGATGATGCACTAGTAGAGACTGCCTTCTCCAAACAAGCACCTCCTGTCGCTTTTTGTCTGATCGCGCTTTGTGTTTTGTAAATGGGATCTCTTGTTAAGAGTCAGGAAGGGCAGAGGTGAACGTCGCTCGTTTCCAGTCTCAGTTCCCTCCAACGGCTGCATATACATGGCCATCGCAGGTGACTTCTCAATCGCAGCAGGTATCACAAAAATCCCGCATGCACCCAGACGTCAGCCGAGAAGCTTGTTCTTTCCTTTATCCTCCACAGAGCATCACTCTGGTTTTATTCCTTTTCAAACCCATTTAAATTCAGGCGTCAAGCTCTGTCAAACTTCGGTTCCCCCAAAAGCTGTATACACCGGCTTAGGAGTGACATAAAAATGCATGTATGCAGGATTATAACAATGCAAATAACCTCTGGTACTCATTACTTAGCAGATGGTTTTCATTCAAACTGACGTACAGTACACTAATTTCAGAGACGTCCCGCAGGAGAAGAGTGCAGTTAAGTGCTTTGCTCAAGGGCACAGTGGAGGCCTCTCTGTAACACTCCACTTCACAGGTTCACCAGCTTTGTTAAGAGCTTTAGCCACTAGACAGATACCACAACACACTGCACCTTTCCAGAATGACAGGAAGTCAGTGGCGTGAATCTGTGAAATCTACATGACTTGAGGAAGTGAGTGGCTGGGGGGTATGGCTGGAAAGGACAAAATATGAATCTCAATCAGAAAGTGTGTCAGCCCAAGTTTGTTTGCAAAGAACTTGCATTAATATTTAACTTATATTTATATCAGGACCCAAGACCAAAATTGTTTGCCATACTAAAGTCCAAAAAGTGCTTAAAAATCAAACAATGAAATTCATTAATATTACAATGAACTTCATAAGACAAATATTATGCAAATATATTAACATAAAATAGGCTAAATAAGAAAACTGACAATTCTGGTTTCTAAATGTCTATTTAATTTTGATAGTTTCGTGCTCTAGGCCATTGGTTTTCAAGCTTTTTAATGTCAAGGACCCTTAAACGTGAAGCTTAAACATATAACCCTCAAATATGATGCTAAGATCCTAAATTACAAAGCAGATAGTTTTCAACTGCTCACCTATTAATAACAACGCAGTAGGACGTGGACTCTAAGGTAAACATTTACTAACATGAGCAAATAAAAAAATTAAAAACTGGCCATGAAAACAGTATTTTCCAGTCAAGAAGCTAAACAGAAATTTGGAAGAGCGTACGCTCTTGTGTGTCAGCCGCATACCGGATGCGCTGTTTTCATTCAAATCAAAGCGTAAACAAACGTAGAAGACGTATCCTTGTGGCGCGGCTGACACAGAACAGCGTACGCTGCTTGCTTCCAGCGGATATTCTCCAAAATGGTGCTACACTCAATCAGAGGAGACAAATTGTTGAATAAAGTCGTTGTTTTGTTTTCTTTGCGCAGAAAAAGTATTCTCGTCGCTTCATTAAATTCAGATTGAACCACTGATGGCAGATGGACTATTCTGACAATGCTTTTCATACTTTTCTGGACTTTGACAGTGCAATTTACTATGCAGTCAATCGGAGAGTCACAAGCCTCCCGGTTTTCATCCAAAATATCTTAAATTGTGTTCCGAAGACGAACAAAGCTTTTACGGGTTTGGAACGACATGGGGGTAAGTGATAAATGACAAAATTTTCATTTTGGGCTGGAGTATCCCTTTAAGCAGTACAACTGTTTCCATTTCACAGGCCCCCAAACCACTTCCCTGGAACAACCTTTAATGCCAAAAGCATAAATATGAAATTTTTCATGGAATCATGAGCATTTCAGTAACCATAATGTATTAGAATATACCTGCAAAGCATTTTTGGATTGTCCCGTGACCTTTAAC
Organism: Tor tambroides; assembly: GCA_021397915.2. NCBI lineage: Eukaryota > Metazoa > Chordata > Actinopteri > Cypriniformes > Cyprinidae > Tor > Tor tambroides. The sequence continues at coordinate 28,666 of JAFVLL020031441.1, forward strand.
TATAATAATTTTGGTAGAGGAATACACCTCAAAACAATTCAATACTCTAGCAATACAGATACGTTGGTTAAAAAGAGGGAAAATTGAAGAATGTGCAAACATATGGACATAAAAGAAAGTAAGAGAGACATCACAAGAGAGCCCCAGAGAGAGTAAGCTTACCTTTTGTGTGTAAAATGCCTTGACCTCTGGCAGGATTGAATCAAAGTCTCCATTTATGTAGTCTGGGAGAAAACTTCATGGGAAAAGAGAGAGAAACTGATGTGAGAGAGAGCGGGAGGAGAGGGTGATGGATAAAAAGAGCACAATTTGTGCAGCCATCAGATCCTTTATTCATGTGAAATGAAGGTGCGTCTCTGACACGAGCCATGGAAAGCTTCAGTGACAGGACCCCACCAGAGCCATTCAACGCCTGCCAGTCACAGCACTATCTGTCCCCAGTCATGACAAAAGCGACACAGACAGCCTCTTGACACAGTGAGGGGTTGAGAGAATTGATGCAGGCTGCGCCGTCACCATATACCTCACACCAAACTCCTGCAACATAGATTTACGATATATATGGCAGCAATGACAAGATTTTCTTCGCTTAGATGGGCAGAGTATTCATTTTGAGAAAGGGAGATCATGTTGCGGCTTCTTTCGTTTTATTCCCTGAGAGCAGAAAGGGAGCGTGGGTATCGGTAGGCATTAAAGCATAAAGACTTGATGTTACGATTTCACGCTCTGCTGGGCGGTGCATGTAGCCGCTGAATGAGCAGAGATGCGCTGCTGAGCTGGTTTAAGAGTAACACTGCAGCGGATTACAGGAGCGCTATCTTCATCTCACGGCTGAATCTGAGGCCCAATGAGGAGGAGAACACCGGCATGCAAATATAGCTGTGTTATAAACAGGTGGTGTGGAGAATAAAAGCCAGTTCAATGGCACTAAACTTACACTAAGTTTGCTAAGACAATCATCAATATTAGTAGCATTTGCATTTTAAAATTCATTGTTCTTTTAGTACTTTTAAGCAACTATTGCTTCGGAAAAAAGGAAATACAATTCTGCTGCCAAATGATGAAATCAGACAAACTTCTAAACAATTCAACATAAACAGAATCCAGTTCTTGGACTAAATTATATGTTAAACAGCAATATGAAGTAAACATTTTTGCACTGTTTGAACTCTATTTGATTCACTTTAAAAGGATTGACTCACAATAGTCATAAGTTCAGGAATCAGACTACACTGGTCACCCTGTATCTTTTTTGATTCACTAAAAAGAAATGACTCACATCTGGGAATTAGACTACACTGGTTGAGCAGTATCTGTTTGAGCAACACGTTCTCACTCCCAACTCATCACATATTGACACTTGGTCAGGACCCCTTGGCGTTGCTTTTTGATGCTCAAGGTACCCCTTCAGCATCACTTTTCGACGGTCCTCCATTGTTTTCAGTTGTTCGTCTTAATTTAATGGTTTGCAGCTTCGTATGCATTTGTAAAAAATATTAATAATTTTATATAAATTCATACTTTCATTGGAGCAACTAACCCCACCCCTACCCTAAACCTGCCCATTTCTGAACAATATACAACACGTAACAGGCAAATATAAGTACAGTCACAGGTATTTATTGTAAAAACTGACCATTAAAAAGCGGTATAAAAGCATTACAAACAAGTTGCGTTGCATTCCAAGTCTTCTGAAGCCATATGATATTTTTATGTGAAGAAGAGAGTAAAACAAAAGGTTTTAATCGCTGAAAATGATCCCGCTCCATTAACGCGCTCACATCTCATTCAGAAAGATACTCCCGTACCATAGCATGACGCAATCGGTCATGAGACACACAAGAGCCAATACCATTTCACAACCAACACTGATGTAAGGCTTCTTCTGGCAAATTTTTTGAATTTGAAAAAGGGAAAGGGGAGGGAAGTGGTGTGTGGCCAAGTATGGTGACCAATACTCGGAATTTGTCCTCTGCATTTAACCCATCCAAGTGCATGCACACAGTAGTGAACACACACCCGGAGCAGTGGGCAGCCAATGCTGCAGCGCCCAGGGAGCAGTTTGGGGGTTCGGTGCCTTGCTCAAGGGTCTCACCTCAGTCGTGGTATTGAGGGTGGAGAGAGTGCTGGTTATTCACTCCCCCCACCTACAATCCCTGCCGGACCTGAGACTCGAACCCACGACCTTCGGGTTACAAGTCCAACTCTCTATCCATTAGGCCACGGCTGCCTAAACTGTAGCAAATTTGCGCACAAACTGTAGCACACAGGGGTTGTTTCTCAAACGGAAGGCTGAATCCTCCGGAGGTCACATTAGCAGGCTGCATACGTCATCAAGCCTGGTTTATTTTTATTTATTTTTTTTGACTGTTTATTTATTGTAGAACAAAGCCAGCATACATGGCTTACAATAACTATATACAAGCCAGGGTTTGCATTAAAAAAAAACACTCTAGGGGTGACAAACCACATTTATACACATCTGAAATATCCACTATTTACCATCAAGCCTGGTTTATTTAAGTTAACTGAGCATTACATTCGCGAGTCATAAGCATACTACAACAATTTACGCTTAACTAAGAATAATGGTCAAATTTATAACTGTTAATATTCTAAAATAAGATTTTCTTTATGACGTATGCAGCCTACAAATGTGACCTCTGGAGGATGTAGCCTTCCATTTGAGAAACGGCCAGGATGAGCTTTATGGCAGACGGAGACGGCGATCACGTCTACTCCTCTCACAAATCAATCATTTTGCCTCGGAAGACTTGGAATATTAATACTTTTATCTGACTCACAAGAGTCATTCGTTCGGGAATCAGACTACACACTGATCGCGACATATGTGTTTGATTCTCTAAGGAGAACCGATTTGTAGAGTCATTCGTTTGGGAATTAGAGTACATTGGTCGTACTGTATGTTTTTCATTCATTTAAGAGAACAGGCTCAAAAGAGCCATTCATTCAGAAATCAGACTACTGCTGAATGCATCTGATTCACTAAAAAGAAGAGTCGCTTTGTAGAGTCATTTGGAAAACGGACTGCACTGGTTGCACTGACTGTATCGGTTTGATTCACTAAAAAGAACTGACTCACAAGAGTCATTTATCTGGGAACTGGACTACACTGGTTGTTAAGTATCTGTTTGATTCACCAAAAAGAACACACTCAAAAGAGTAATTTGTTCAGGAATTAATTTAGACTTGTTGCTTTTTTTTGATTCACCAAAAAGATCTGACTCATAAGAGTCACTTGTTTAGGAATTGGACTACACTGGTTGTGCAGTATCTGTTTGATTCACCAAAAAGAACACACTCACAAGAGTAATTTGTTCAGGAAATAGGAAAGACTGATTGCCTTTTTATTTGATTCACTAAAAAGATCTGACTCGCAACAGTCATTCGTTTGGGAATAAGACTACACTGGTCACACTGTATGTTTTTTTATCTATTTAAAATAGGAGGAAAAGAGCTATTCGTTCAGAAATCAGACTATACTAGTCATGCTCTATGCGTCTGATTCACTAAAAAGAAGAGTGGCTTTGTAGAGTCATTTGTTCGGGATTCAGACTACATTGGTCACATTGTATGTTTTTTATCCATTTAAAAGAATGCACTGTTGTGCCGTAACTAAATAGTAAGTAGCTCATGAAAGTCTATCAGAGTATTTTAGTACAATATTCTGTCCGTAACGGTGGAAAAAAACGAACATGCGAAATCCATTAAGCATATTATATCATGTTAAGATTAAACATGGTTATATAATTTGTGCCCCTATGGATCATCTAAAACACTTCTGGCTTTGATCCAGGGTTCAATGTGTGAGAAAAAGCAATTCAAAGCAACAAACGGTTTTAAAGTTTCCCATTGTGTCTTCTCCAACAGACTCCCAGTTAAACAGGAAACCATAAATAACCCTCAGCAGTGACAGTTCTGCGGCCACATTAAGGTGAAGCTAAATGAAACCTTTCCTTTTGACATTTTATCAGCAAAACAGCTCCTTCCCACCACAGAGCTCAAATTGGAGGCAAAATACACCTCTTTTACATTCAAATTAAAGTGTCACTTAAAGTTAATCGTAATGCAGGGACTATACGTCGTTGGAAAAGAACTCGATTTGGACCGGCACGGAGAAAATCAGAATTAAGAACTGAAGTAATTCCAGAAGGTCAAGACCAAAGCCAATGGGAGAGCCGGAGACCAGACACCCTGTCGCATCAGATGCTTCATTCATTTTGTCACAGCCCAAAGAAGCAAGACAGACAGACGAGTTCACAGTTATCGCTCCGGCTTTCTTGTTTTTTCCTTGTTACACACTCTAAAATAACATCAAGGAGAATGTGGGGAGGTGAAAATTGGGCTCCCAAGTGACATTCAAGAACAAACCTACAAGCAAATCCTTAAACGTCTTGTATTTTGATGCAGCCTCTCTTTGCTAATAAACGATGTGACTGTTCATCAACAGGGGAGCTTCATATTGGCTTCATTTCGCGTGGCACAAATTTCGCTCTATTTTTTTTACGTCAATAAGCCCACTCAGGACTTAAATAACAGATCGCCTGCTTTATGCCTGGCAGTTTCACACACCCCTCAGAATATCAAGAGACCTCTTCAGCTGTTGCTTCATTACAGACAGTCTGGTGAAATCATAAAGCCGCCCCTCCTGAGTGGATCATCTGAACAGACGATCAGCTTTTGATTATGCCTCAGAGTTCATTTTCGACTCCTTCATAATCAGCAAAGGTCACACAAGTACTTCAGAATAACTACACCCGCACAACACGTACTGAGCTGGAGTACTGTACATTACTGTGTGACCATAGATGACGTACTCTGCGTCCGAATATGCATACTTCACTTCCCTGATACATATGCATAGTTGCGGTAATGATGTCACAAGTCTCTGATTATACAACGTTAACAACTGCACATTTCATGTGGTTTTTAGAAACTTTTTAAGCATCATTACTTATTTCATATGTGGACAGACTAGCCAATCATAACAGAAATCATTTACACATAGAAGTCTTAAAGGAACATAAAAAAATTACAATTTAACTGTAAAACAGTTCTGTAGTAGTAAATTACAGCTGCAAAAAGCCTAAATTACTAACATTACAAGTGAACTATAAGAGGATAATAAAATGTTATAAAAGTGCACAGTATGGCTGCTTTTAGATGTGGTGTGAAATAATAAATTACAGTCTGAAAAGACTTTACAGCTTTAACTATAAAGTTAAAGTTATAACACTTTATCTGTGTATAAATTCACATTTTATGATGCAAATGCATCATTCGAAACCTGCTACTGTGCTTTCATTACGGTTCATTATCAGTGTAATAATATGTAGGTCTCTTATTAATATAGAAGTCTCTTATGTTCACCCAGACTGCATTTATTTGTTTTAAATGAATTTAATCATTTTAAATTTAACCATTTTCTATTTGAAAACATTTTAAAATATAATTTATTCCTGTGATGGCTATTTTCATCAGGCGTTACTCCAGTGTCACATAATCTTTCAGAAATCATTATAATATGCTCATTTCTTTTCAATGCTGAAAACAGTTGGGGTGCTTAATATTATCTGGTCAGTGAAATACATTTTTCAGATACTTTGATAAATTGAAAGTTGAAAAGAACAGAAAAATGGTACAAAAAGAATCTTTTTAAGAATGTAACTGTCTTTACTGTTGCTTTTGATCAATTTAATGCATTATTGCTTAACAAAAGTATTCATTTATTTTAGAAAAAAAAAAATCTGACTGACCCCAAACTTTTGAACAGTAATATAATGTAATGTAATATAATATATGAAAGTTATGAAAGCCAAAGCTCTCACTTGTCTCTCTCTGACTTCAACGGTAGCAGTTTCAAGACAAATGTATTTATATAGTAATCTAACAGTTAATAAGAATCTGAACATTGGAAGATTACCCAGAGAGCAATCAGTGTTGATAATCCAGGCAGTCAGAGACTAGAAACCTGTTCCATAATAATGGCCGATACCATCTGCAAATGGCAGTATAAAGCATAGTATGTTTCATGAGCTCCAAGCAATAGCGTGTTTCACTGCTTCAGTTCAAATAAAGCTGAGCTTTCTAAACTAATCAAAGTGCTGGGAAAGGTCAATGCGGTAATTACATTTAAGGCACTGTGAGATAATAACAGGATATGTCTTGATCTGGGCACCAGCTCCTCTGAAGATTTCTCTCCCTGTCAGCTCCTGTTTGCACAGGAAGATTAAAAATGAATAATCACTGTGGATGCATGTAATTAGGCAAGGCCAGAGGTCTGCCAGACATATGAAATGTGTTCCGGTCCTACATCAGAAAGACTTCTGGGATTGTGCAGTCACTGGTCTAAACCAATCAGCTTTTGCTCACAAATGAGTATAAAATAACAACCAGATGCCACAATGTGCAGCCTGATTTGCAAGTATCATTAGATACACATTGTAGGTTTTGGTCAACTCAACAATTTTCAATGAAAGGGATAGTTCACACAAAAACTAAAACTCTGTCATCATTTATGCATGCGCATGTCAAGATAATGAAAGCAAATGAGGACTGGAATGATCAAGATCTAAAATGACAAAGAAGAATCATAAAAGTACCACATTAGTGTTTCAAATGACTTATGTGCCACATTTCAAGTCTTCTGGTCATATGATATCTCTTGTGTAAGAAACAGATCACATATTAAGTTGTTAATCATTGATATTCCTCTCTTCCAGTGAGTTGGTAACACTGACAAATGATCATTGAGTCAGTGAGTTAAACTTGACAACTGAATCAGTTCTATTAATGAACAAATCACTGACCATGTTTTGTGATCAAACGATTCATTAAAAATATCTGAATCATTCAAACCAGCTTTATGGAGTGGATCAACTGATTTGCATAAAATTTGAATCATTCAGTTTTTGTGAACTAAAGCAAGCCATTAATAAATAGATCTAAATCATTCAGAGCATTCTTTCAAACTGAACCAAAAAATGTGTTCAAAATATTCAAATTATTCAGATCAGCTTTGAGAGATCAACCGATTAATTACAAACATCTGAATCATGCAAACCACTTAAGGATCTGAATCGTTCAGATTAGTTTGAGAACTGAATAAAGCAATTAATTAAAAATATATGATTTACTCAGTCCTTTTTTTTTCAAATGAAGTTGACCAAATCATTCAACAAATTTGAATTATTAAGACCAGTTTTGTGAACTGAATCAACCAATTCATTGAAAAGATTTGAATTATTCAGATCAGTTTTGAGAATTTGATCAATCGATTCATTAAAAAGATCTGAATTATTTAAACAGTTATGGAATAACATGAGGAAAGTAGATAACAGAAATGTTATTTTGGCCTGAACAATCCCCTTTAATTCCTTCAAAAATGTGAATTCCTTCATTTCATCTAAAAAGAACCAAAGAAAGCACTGCATCTGTTGATGATATTCATTTCCAAATATGGAATATTTTGCTTGTTGCTCAGACCCAATTAATTTCCAGCGAGTAGATATTCCCTAATGACACCGCATATGGCTAACTGTCTGGAGAAGGCTTCCATACTCTCTTCTGGCAGCTCTGAATAAAATCTACAGATGACAACAAAAGCATACGGAGTAAAGCAATGACAGGTACAAGAGAATTGATGGATGTGACATGGAACAGGGCCTGCTGTATGTGTGCATTCAAAAGATATTGTTTATTTTTTGGAACGTCCTTTGAGGTGTCTTTGGCAGTGCTGCTGCAAGCTGATAAGCTCAAAACAACAAGCTTCTGACGATCGCAGTCGAAACATACTTTACAGGCAGAGCGCTGAATGGATCATTAGCTCCCTACGAAGGCATTCTCACTCTCTTAAATATGCCTGCCGTCACAATAAACCAGCTGTTTTGAAGCAGCAGCTCAGTCTATTGTACGTGGCTTAATATATATCTAGTTTATCTTCTCATTTGCTGTGTTTTCAATCCTATTTAAATCCATAAAATGTTATTTTACTGGCTCAAGCTTCTTAACAACAGTATCATGCTTATTCATTTCAGATTTAAAGAGTTTTCAGTAATTAAAGGATATTAACAATCATTGTGATGCCATAAAAAGACAGCGACTTTTTTAAACAAAAATTTGCGTTAATCTGAATCAATGTGATTATGAAGATTATTAATGTACCATTTGCTTTTGTTTAAAGTTCCTAATGTTAATTAATTAACATTAACAGTTCACCCACAAAGAAAATATTTTAAAGAATGCTGGTAACAAAACTATGAAAGTCAATGGCTACCAGCAACTGTTTGGTTATTCTTCAAAATATTTTCTTTTATGTTCTAGTAAAGAAAGAAACTCTTACAGCTTCAGAACAACCTGAGGGTGAGTAAATGATGACAGAATTTACATTTGTGAATTTACAATACAAGTGAATGGGGCCAATCTGTAAACAATAAAATACTTAATGTTTCAAAAGTATAAATAAACAATATGCATATTAACATGATTTTACTGTGGGGGAAAAAAAACACTAAGCTTTTTCTCCGTACAATCAATTTTTGTTCTCTGCAACAACTTTGTTGCCAGGAAAACATAATAAAAACAATTATGAGTCTCATATATTTGTTTTCAAATCCCCAAAACTGGTCTCACTCACTACAGTAAATGCACATTGTAATCTCAATTTCTGCTTTTTGCAAATTAAACAAGGTATGAGTGAAAATCATCATCATAATAATAATAATTATTATTATTACTTTGCATCTACATTATACCACATGCTGTCAATTGAGCTTAAGTTGTATTAAACCTGGAATATTCCTTTAACAAAAGACAAACATTGTCTCAAAATTCATGAGGTTTCCAAATGTAAAGGCACTAAAGGTCTCAAAATACTATATTAGTATATTAGTCTATACAACTAATATGCTATATTCCTAGTCTAATTTCAGTGTGTCTAATTTCATATAGCTTCAGAAGTCCCTGAATATAGCATACAAGTCATATGAACTGTGTTTTATAGTGTGTCTGGGTTTTTTTTTTTTCATTCTTTTTGGAGCTTAAAAACTAAAAGTAATTTAAGGTGCCAAAATAACAACATAGGAGTTTGGAATGCCATGAGGGTGAGTAAATAATGACAGAATTTTCATTTTAAAATAAACAAATGCACCAGTATGTGTTAAATCCCATCACTCAGTTGTGATTTCGGTGCTTGGAGAGTCAGAGACTCAGCGTTATTTTTAGGTTGTAGAACAAAAAGGTACCCAAACAAAAGAAAACAATTGTAAACCGCTCTGGAGGGGAGAGAAGTACCCAATTTAGAGGCCTGGAGATGAATCTGGCCTGTCAGGCACTGACAAAAGGTGATGGATTAGGAGTTAAGTCCTCTGAAAGCACTCTGGCAAGCGGGATACTCCTGAGGCCTCCTACAAGTCCAGCCGTTCTGAGAATGAACATGTGCAATGACACCAGAACCTTGACATCTCCAGATCCATCTCTGCCCTCCGAGTCAATCGTGATGGGAGTCAAAATAGGGTTCTCACCTCTTGCGACGACCCTCCGTGAGCCGGTACAGATGATTGGCACCTCCGTCTGCACATGCGCGGATCTTGGCTGAAAAGGCAGAAAAGAAACAGGAGGTGCTAAGATGAATCCTTGATCGCCTTCATTACAGCTCAGATCTCCACGTAAAGATGAGTGAAGAGATAAATATCATTGAAATCACATTATACGGTTGAAGCCATTTCAGAGCCCATCTCGGTAACTGCTGACATGCTGAAATGAAAACAAATAGATTATTCTAAATCATGGCCTGGTTGACAGTAATGGCTCCCTTGTGCCTTTCGCGAAAGCACTAATCATTTCAGGATGAAGGTCAGTCTGTCCTGTCAGGATCATCATCGATTCTGATAAGCATGGTGAGCCTTGTCATTTTCAAGGTAAGGCCAATGGGA
>JAFVLL020031441.1:38718-92707 GCA_021397915.2 Tor tambroides
GATTTTGCGATAAATTGAGACAGTTTGAAGACGAGGAGACGAGACTAACAGACATAAAAACACCGTCTTTTGGACCCAGAGTAGCCGCTGCGTCCGAACGCGCCGCCGCCATTTTAGGAATACATAATAAACATAATAAAAACATAATAAACTGTATATGCATTATATAAATAAATAAATAAATAAAAACTCCCTAAAGTTATGAAAACATATAACGCATATAAATTTATTTTGCAATACATATGAAATTTTATATTATTATAATATATAATTATATAAGAAATAGAAATATGAAAATGTGCATAAGGCATTATGGCAACATTTCTAAAGTGCTATATAAACAGGCTTCAAGTGAAGTGTTACCTGAGATTTGGTTTGAGTTTGTTAATTCAGTGCAGGCTGACAAATCTGGGAAAGATGTAGGGGCATATGCTCAGTTAGAAATGTACAAAAAATAACATCTAAAGGTGACATTAAAATGATAATCCCGCCGACTTTGAAGTCTGACATGAGGAGAAGTTCAGAGAAAGTGCTCTTGACTTTTTGTAGCTGATGAACTAAAGCACACAGATGTGGGATTTACTCTCTAGACAATAGCAAGAAGTAACAAACAGGAATTTAAAACAGAAAATTTTCACTGAATAAATTAGTTATTTTAAACCAGGTGCTGTGAGTGTGACGGCTTTTTTTCCTTTGAAGACTTTCCTTGCTGCATTTATCAAGTAGCTTGGTTATAAGCCTGCAATCCTATTATTTAAAACCACAAAACGCAACGGTACCACATTTATAAACAAACAGAGGTGACTTTTATGTTTTTTTCAAATACATTCCATGAAAAAGGGAGGAAATATTTTCACGGCCGCATGAAACAAAGATGATTTTCTAGGACAATCACTCAGATGTTATGCTTATGAGAGTGAGGAATCGTCACAAAGATCATGTCAAGGCGAACGTAATCTTGTCAGCACAGTTGGTTTATGGCCAAAGCGTCAAGCGAAGAGAATTGCATCATATGCCTCATGAATAATGGAATGTGTTTACAAGACACTGCTGCTATCCTAATGGACACAATGGCTTTAGGCTTAAAAACAACTTCTTTCAGGTGAAAGTACTAGAAGTATCAAGAGAAACATTTTAAACAGTTAAACAGCTGTACAGATTAATTGTCACCATTCTTTCTCCACTTGGTGACATAGAAGGGGGAAGCACTTGTGAAATGTGAATAACACAAGAACATTCACTTTCAATTTACATGGGACCTCGATGACTGAATAAGATTCTGCACTCTTGAAAAACGTGTAATAATACACTTTGTGACTGCTTGCAAGGGTCATCTTGCTCTGGATGACATACAAAAAAGACCCTTTTGTTGCCTTTGCTGTCTGTTCTCCCACTTGTCTAGACTTCTAAACAATGTCTTAGACTCTACACTAACTTTCGGCCTATATGGTGTTATTTATCGGCAGTCTACAGGCAATTCTGTGTTCAATGATTGATTGATATGAGCTTCTGAGGGTCTAATAAATCGGCATTAACTACACAATGTAAAGAAAAAATGAGGGCTGTCAATCAATTAAAGATCAATCAATCACACGAGAAAAGCCAAATTAACGCTTCCAATTGACGGTTGAGGAGCCTTGAATAAATACAAACACGCTCCATCCATCCATTCATAAGTCTATCCATCCATTTATCCATCCATCCGTCCGTAACACTTTAGTATAGGGACCAATTCTCATTATTAACTAGTTGCTTATTAGCATGTCTATTATTAACATACTGGTTGTTTATTAGTACTTATAAAGCACATATTCTGCAAGACCATTTTCTACATCCCTAATCCTACCTAATACCTAAAGGTAACAACTACCTTACTAACTATTAATAAGCAGCAAATTAGGAGTTTATTGAGACAAAAATCACAGTTAATGGTTTGTTAATAGCGAGAATTGGACCTTAAAATAAAGTGTGACCAAATACCGCATTATTAATCAAACCACAGGAAAGACTGACACAGAAGAGAAACTGATGAATAAAGTCATTATTTTTGTTTTCTTTGCGCACAGAAAGTATTCTCGTAGCTTCACAGCATTGCGGTTGAAGCACTGATGTCACATGGACTATTTTATCAATGTCTTTACAACCTTTCTGGGCCTTGAACGTGGTAGCTCCGTTGTTGTCTATGCAGAGTCAGAAAGCTCTCGGATTTCATCAAAAATATCTTAATTTGTGTTCTGAAGGTGAACGAAGGTCTTGTTTGGAACGACATGAGGGTGAGTAATTAATGACAGAATTTTTCTTTAAGACACTATTTTGTGTTATTGGTTTATTTATTAAAATAATCATTCCAAATTAATGAGTTAAATCAGTGCCTCGGGCCACAAGCTTAGTGTTAAGACAATTTTAGAGTGGTTTGTTAGTGTATAATTATAACATTTTTAAATATTTATTCAAAAAGCTATAAAAACACATTTCATAAGTTTTTTTTTACAATGGTGCAGTTCACGTCTGTCTGTAACGACCCAGATAAGACATACTTACAAAGACACAAGTAAACCGTACAATCATTTGCTCTTCAGTTCTGAAATAATGTCTCATGATGATGCATCCAGGGTAGTCATTCATTAGTTCCCAGACAGCTCAATTGGTCTGGCAAAGCCATCATCATTTGTTCAAAGGGTGATTACACTGGCGTTTTCAATGCAGTCTCGGGAGGTGAATCAAAGAAGCTTTTCTGTAAAGATCCCATCAAAGTAAACAGCGTGCTACATCTCTAACCGGAAAACAGGGCGTAATTCACTCCAGCTAGGAGCAAGTCTTAAAAGCACCGGGCTGAATGCAAATGACTCATTATTTCGACACCAGGCAAATATATTAATATGAAGACTTCAATAAAATGAAGACTTAACCACATGCAGAGCAAAATAGGCAATAGTATAACATCCATAGCCATGAATCTTGAGAATCGACAGCACTTAAACTGCTTTCATTTCTAAATGCGCTATGAACTGTGGGTTCAATTACAGCTATCATGTGATCTGCTTTTTAAAACTTTGAATTTAAGAAGCATCACCTTTGGCTTTTGTTCATACTGTTAATGAAGAACAAATCAGTGAGACATTACAATCAAAATTAACTGAATCTATAAAATGCTATACCGAAAAGCTTTACAAAAGAGTTTGCAGTGGGTCCACCAAAAGTAAACAACCAACCATTCTCACTTGTGGTGAGGCAGCGTTACGACGGCCGGAGGGGGTAAATCATTTGTGAATGCTCTTTCACCGAAGCCCTGGTGCAGGACAGATAACCTTGTAAATAAACACTTCATAATCCACCAGCGGTGCTTCCTCTTCCTGTCATGAACTTTTGCTACTCGGCCGGTGTTTTATGGGGGACAAATATTGATGAGGCAGACTTTGCTGTCGCTGATTTAATGTCTTTTGGCAGTGGAAGTGAAGTGAAGCCTGTGGCCTCTGTAAATCAAAGAGGGACGAGTGGTCACCAAACAAAATGGAAGGTTAGTTCGCCTTTTAAGATGGTTTCTTTATCCTCAAAAGAGTTGAGAGGAAGAATGGGTGCAAAACTTTTAATTTAGGTCTACAGGAGGAAGCAGGAAGTCTGGCTGGGATATATATATATTTTTTTAAAAAAATGCCAGTAAGTAATGTTACTTGCTACTTGATGTCACTTGCAGGTGGTGTCATTTCTAACCTGATCTCACGAAAAAATAAAATTCACTGCGCTCAACTTTAGTCTTGGGTGCATAGATCGATCAGCAACATAATATTCAAGTAAGGGATCCACACTTGCTTAATCTTCTTAATCACTTTCAATTTATTTAAATTCTGCAACGGAGCAAACAACACTCAGACGTTTCGGCAGCAAGCCTTCTTCAGTGAATTGTGAGAGTGTTGCTTGCTCCGTTGCAAAATTTAAATAAACTGAAAGTGATTAAGAAGATTGAGTGAGTGCAGATCCCTTACTTGAATATGATGAACCTGATCTCATAGCAATTCGTACATATTTTACGAGGTGGCTAATTGAGGTCGTACGAATTCGTACGATTTTTGCTAAATTGTACGTATTTTACGAGTTCCCCAATTCATAAGAATTTGTACAAATGAGCTACCCCCTAACCCCGCCCCTAAACCTACCCATCACTGGGGTCTAGACAAATTGTACAAAATCGTATGATTCAACAAAAGTGTGGAGTATTAAGATGAGTAATCAATATTTATGCTCCATTTTTTATGCTTTTTTTTTTTAAGTTTCTTATGCTCACCAAGGCTGCATTTATTTGATCAAACCACAGTAAAAACAGTAATAATGTGAAATATTATTTTCTATTTTAATACAATTTTAAATGTATTTATTCCTGTACTGGCAAAGCTGAATTTACTCGAGTTCTCAATGTAACATGATCTTTCAGAAATCATTCTAATATGCTGATTTGGTGCTCAAGAAACATTTCTAATTATTGTCAATTTTGTAAACAGCTGTGCTGCTTAATGATTTTGTGGAAATGATGATACATTTTCCCCCCAGGATTCTTTGATAAATAGAAAGGAAAAAAAGAAGAGCATTTTAATAAAACAAAAATATTGTGTAAAATTATCAACTGTCACATTTCTGTCAATTTTCCGCTACATGCAAATGATAACAGTCAATGATAACAGATAAAGACTGAAAGCCACAAAACTGTAAATCACTATCAAGCGATCCAAACCCACAATCCATCCACTGACCAAAACTTCAAGAAATGTGAAAAACTCAAAAAGATTAAAAAAAGAGCCCTGCCAAAACACTGCTGTCGCTGTCTTGGAAAACAAACTGTCAAATAAAAGAGGCCCTTTCACATTTTTCAATATAGAGGGAGGGATAATTACTTTCCATATTTGGAAGAAAGGTTTCCGGACAGAAGAAAGAAATGGTATAGTATAGATTTCTCTGGCAATGTCAATTCTTCAATACACCAAGCTTTTATCAAAGCAGGACGTTTGAAGCATTTCCTTCAATAAACACCATTGTTAGAGAAGGGTGGAGAAGAACAGCTTACAAGAGGTGACTATGGTTTCCACAAATCTGATTTGGTTTTCATATTCATTCTTTAAGACTGACTGTCCACTCTGTCATTTTGCAAGTAAAGAAATCGTTTTTTGACAGTGTAGTCATTGTCAGATTTGATGAATATCACTGATGATGTCAGCAGAATGCCAAGAGACTTTCTCACACAACAACTAAGAGTATAAGTGTGGACGTTTTGCCTCTGCTCATGTCTTTTTTCCAAGGTGCACGAGACAACATAAGTGACATTTTACACACTAAGTCATATCCAAAACCGCTGACTCGTACACTCATTCACATTCACTACAAAGTGAATGCCACATAGTTCGCTATATGATGAAAAAATAACTGAAAATGAGTGTACAGAAGACAGCTCCTTAAAAATATAAATGTAAAAAAACAGACTGAGATGCAATGCAAAACTTAAATAAGATTTAAATCTGGTTTGTAACTTTGCAACACTGTTCGCACTTTAAAAAAAGGAACAAATTATGTATAATAAACATTTTATACTTACGCAAAAATGTGTGGCTTTACATTTTATTTTTTTGAAAGAAATTAATTCTTTTAATCAGCAAGGATGCATTAAATTGATCAAAAGTGACAGTAAATACAGTACATATAAAATGTTACAAAAGATTTCTATTTCAAATAAAATAAAATAAAAAATCCAGAAAAAAAATGTGTCACCGCTTCCACAATAATATTATAAATTCAACTTTGCCATCACAGGAATAATGATAAAAAAAAGTTATATATAATAATAACAAGTTATTAAGTTATATAATAAGTTATTAAATAATAAGTAATAATTTTATGACTGTTTTTACTGTATTTTGTTTCTAAAACAAATGTAGCTTTTTAAAGCTATTCTCAAAAACATTTTAAAAAAATCTCAGCAATCCCAACCTTTTGAACAGTAGTGTACAAAGCAGAAATAGACCCAATGACTGAGAGTAGCTGCCATATTTAATTTGATGCAGAAGTATGAAAAACGATGGACACACAGGTACCAAACTACAACATAATGAACAAACTGCATTTCCTTGCAGCATTGTGTTTGTTAGTTTCAAATCAATCATGGCAGCTACTCTGACATCTAAGGCCTATAGCATGCCTTTTCTAACCCACTAGTAAGTCACTTCCTCAGTGTTCGAGACGCACAAAGTGTTTGCGGTTCTAAATTCAGTACTGAAATTAGTGAACTTTTGAAGGGACTTTTGAAAAGCATCCAAAAATGTGTTGGTATCTGCAAAGAGCCGTCTTTGATCACCCAGTATAGAGCATTGGTGGTGCCACAGGCCCATAGGATTGCACTTCTGAGGCTCACTGGAGGAGGGGTGGAGCGCCCTGCCCCGGTCCCTCAAGGAAAACCATCTGGATATGTTCACCCTGCTCCCAGCAACACACTCGTCGCCCACCTGCTTTGCCTCCAGAGCAAAGCCGCATGAAAAATGCACAGTATCTCTGATGCAAGGGCAGAGGAATTACATGATCAAGAGTTTTTAAATGAGATCAACTTCTGAAACCAACAAAAGCTAGTGCAAGATAGTTGACAAACTCTCACCCAGATAAAAAATAAAGCGGCAACCATTTGAAAGGAAGAGTCTAAAATGTATAAAATGAATAAAAAAGCATTTTCTTGACTTACTGCATAGCTGAAAGGGCTTTGAAAGCCCTAAAAATCCTGTAAAGAAAGAAACTAGGGCAATCAAATTAATGCACAAATTTAGTCCAATTAATTATAAAACATAATGCAATAGGAAAATTAATGCAATTAATCATGCACTGTAAAAAAAAATCCGTAAAATTTACAGTAAAAAACTGGCAGCTATGGTTGCCGGAATTCTACCGTAAAAAATACAGTAACAACATTTTAGGTTTTACGGTTTTAACTTAAATTTACAGTTAAATACCGTAATTTCTTTAACTGATATAATGTTAATATACCAACCTATTAAAGTACTGAAATCTGTTTTGTACATTTGAAATACACTGATAACCACCAAATGCAGGTGGTGATGAGAAAGGCACATGATAAACTAAAGCCCATCACAAGCAGCTTTTAAATACTAACATATATAGAAGGTGCACAATTTCATTCACACAAGCACTAAACACCATCATGGTGAGACTCCTTAAACTGAAATATGCAATAAACATTAATTTAACAACATTAGATGTAACATACAACCCTAATAAACATAACTGATAAGAAAAAACTAAGAAGAAACATAGTTATTTCAAAGAAAAAAACATCAAATTCAAACAAAATTTAAAATGCAATGCAAGGAATTCTGGGAACGTCAGTTTACGGGTTTTCCCTGTAAATTTTACAGGAACTTACCGTTAACCATTTAACAGGTTTTTTCCTGTAGCATTTTCACAGTCTTTTACCGTTAAAATCATGGTCATTTTTTACAGTGTGCCCCCAAACCTTCGGTAGAAGAAAAAAAAAATGTTTTTAAATTATTTACTCATCTGCCTCACTAATGTAATGTCTGATGTAATGAATTATCTTTAGTTGGGACCATTTCACAGCCAAAAAAACAAAACAAAACATGATATAAAATGAATTTGAATAATTAATTGGAAAATCATTGAATTAATTTGATTACATTTTTAATTGACAGGCATCTCTAATATAAGCATACTTATGCATTGTTTTTTTAAAAGTATTTTTTAATATGCTGTACTTTTATAGTATTTCTGAAATATTTTGAATTTTATTTAATACTTAGCTTAAATGAGAACTAATATATATATATATATATATATATATATATATATATATATATGTATAATTCTCATTTTAATTTTATTTTAAGTTTTAGTTATTTCCTTACATGTTTTTGTTATTTTCATTTAGCTTTTGTTTTTTAATATTTTTATTTAGCTTGAATTTTTATTCATTTCAGATTTTAAATAATTAATTGGAAAATCATTGAATTAATTTGATTACATTTTTAATTGAAAGGCAACTCTAAAAAACACTAGGTGAATCAAAATTTGCATACTTTTGCATTGTGTTATTTTAGTATTTTTTTAAATATACTGTATAGTATAATACTTTATAGTATTTCTAAAATATTTAGATATAATAAAAATAAAATCATTTTATATCTAAAATATATATTTTTTTATTTAGCTTTTGTTTTTTAATATTTTTTTAGTTTGAATTTTTTTAATTTCAGATTTAGTTGTAGTAATTTTAGAACTTATTTCAGTTAGCTGCCAACATAACATTTCTCATTTAAATTTTTTAAGCTCTTTTAAGATTGAATATTTATATTTTATTTTAATTCAGCTTCATTACAATTAACAAAAATAATTTTTAATAGTTTTCATTTTGGTTAACAATAACAACCCTGGTGCACACCGACAATCATGGTCCTGACTGCGTAGTGTATAAGTACTGTACATTGCATCATTTGAGACACAATATTTAACTAATCATGAGCCACAATTCTACAAGTGCTGTAATTCAGGCTGCAATTGAAAACTGGTTGGGATCAACGAATAAAAGATACCTGAAAGCACATAGCACTATAAAGACAAACAGAAAACAGAAGAGTTATGTAATCACAGTTCATCCAGTGTGGGAACGAAAGGATGACTAATGCATTATGGGTTATAGGGGCATTATAGCATGCATTGGCCCTATATATCACCAATTAGGCCTGTCTGACCTTTTCCAGAAAGTTCTGTGCCAGGTGTGTCACCATTCTCTACTGCACAAGCAAGCCAGACAAGTACAGACAAGCATCAAATCACAGGCCGATGCGTGATATTCATCACAAAATCAATACCTTTACTCCACAGCACATGGAAGTACTGCTCATCTATCGGCTGATTTAGGATAACCAAGCAAATGGTCTGTTTTCCTGGTGAAAAAACAGAAGAAACACACAGAAAGTGCACATTAATGGGCAGCTATATTTCAACAACATCCTGTGGTTGCGATGTATTCTCAGTCCTCTCATTTACAGTGTGAAACTGAGAAAAACACATTTTGATATTTGGTTTCATCTGGTGAGATACAGCTCTAAATAGAAGCAGCTAATGAAAACAGCAAGACTAATAACTGTGATAATAGAGCCTAATGGATTTGGTAATTACCTAAACACAAATTCTGATGGTTTTTTCATAACTGCTAGATGTACTTTATGTGCAGCAATGTAAAGCAAACTGTGTAATATTAACAAAGCAATTTCAGATTTAACATATTGAATGTAGAAGATCACTTTTATTCTTGTTAGTACTACAGAAAATCAACTATAGTCAGTAAAGAACATTTAAAAAAAAATTCAGCAAAACACTCTAAAATAATGTATAAACTCCCATAATATATAAACAGAAATATAAAATTTCAATTTTATTTACATATTTATTTATTTACTCGGACAACTGAATGAATGAATGAATGAATGAATACATAAGTTACAGTAATGAGAAATGGGGTGCTTAAATGTTATTAAAAAATCTTTCAAAAATCTTTCTTATTTGGATGAATGAATGAATGAACGAATGAATGAATGAATAAAAGACATTAATGAGAAATGGGGTGCTTGAATGTAATAAAAAAATCATAAAAACCTTTCAAAAATCTTTTTTATTTGGATGGATGGATGGATGGATGAATGAATGAATGAATGAATGAATGAATGAATGAATGAATGAATGAATGAATGAATGAAAGTAATGAGAAATAAATGTTATGAATTTTTTTTAAAAAAATCTTTCAAATACATTTCTTATTTGGATGAATGAATGAATGAATGAATGAATGAATGAAAGTAATGAGAAATGGGGTGCTTAAATGTAATAAAAAATTCATAAAAAATCTTTCAAAAATATTTATTATTTGGATGAATGAATGAATGAATGAATGAATAAAAGACATTAATGAGAAATGGGGTGTTTGAATGTAATAAAAAAATCATAAAAACCTTTCAAAAATCTTTTTTATTTGGATGAATGAATGAAGGAAAAGGAAGGAAAGGACGTGACGTGTGGCCAAGTATGGTGACCCATACTCAGAATTTGTGCTCTGCATTTAACCCATCCAAGTGCACACACACACAGCAGTGAGAAGTGAACACACACACAAACACACTGTGAACACACACCCGGAGCAGTGGGCAGCCAATGCTGCGGCACCCGGGGAGCAGGTTCGGTGCCTTGCTCAAGGGTCTCACCTCAGTCGTGGCATTGAGGGTGGAGAGAGCACTGGACATTCCCCCCACCTACAATCCCTGCCGGACCTGAGACTCGAACCTGCGACCTTCGGGTTACAAGTTCAACTCTCTATCCATTAGGCCACGACTGCCCCTTGAATGAATGAATGAATGAATGAATGAAAGTAATGAGAAATAAATGTTATGAAAAAATTCTTTAAAAAAATCTTTCAAATATATTTCTTATTTGGATGAATGAATGAATGAATGAATGAAAGTAATGAAAGGAATGAGAAATGGGGTGCTTAAATGTAATAAAAAAATTCATAAAAAATCTTTCAAAAATCTCTCTTATTTGGATGAATCAATGAATGAATGAATGAAAGTAATGAGAAATAGGGTGCTTAAATGTTATGAAAAAATTCTTTAAAAATCTTTCAAATACCTTTCTTAGATGGATGAATGAATGAATGAATGAATGAACGATTAAAAGACAGTAAATGAGAAATGAGGTGCTTAAATGTTATAAAAATGATTTAAAAATCTTTCTTATTTGGATGAATGAATGAATGAATGAATGAATGAATGAATGAATGAATGAATGAACGAATGAATGAATGAAAGAACGCATTAATGAGAAATGGGGTGCTTAAATGTTATGGAAAAAAAATCTCGAAAAATCTTGAAAAAATATTTCTTGAATGAATGAATCAATCAATCAATCAAATAAACAAATAAAAGACAGTAATGAGAAATGGGGTACTTAAATGTTATGACAAAATCTTTCACTTCATTTTTTGGATCAAAAGATAATTTATTTCTTTTTTGTTGGAGACAAACCCTAATGTTATTACATTTTTAAATAAATAAAAAGATTTTGGAGGCAGTACAATAAATAATGGGAAAAAAGGTGGTATGTCCTACTTGAGCACCAAAGCTTAATGTGCACATGTGCGCCTAACCACTAGGCCACAGTTCCAACATAGAAGCTGGAATTTATGTTACTTTCTGTCACATACTGATATACAGTCTGAAACAAATATGGGAGAAAACAAAATGCGGTTACTCCATAATTTTGTGTTTTTAATATTTCAAGATAATGTTCTGTAAGGCATCCCAGCGCTACAAACAGTCCCAAAAGCATGGATTCACACATTTAATTACGATACATTTCAGAGCCAAGCTGATCACACATTTTTAATTATAGCTATTTTAACATAAAGCTAATCAGACGCTTCTCCGTTCAGCACAATGCTACAAATGAATAACATCTCAAAATCTCTACATGGCTAATAAATGCTGGCAGCATTAAGGACATATAGCAGCATTAATGCATGTTTTTTTTGCACATTGCACATTGTTAAAAAAAAGAATAACCAACATCACAGGATGAGCAAACGTAATGAGCGGAGTACACAGTGTACTGTCAAAAATCTCTCCGAATAAATCACAGGTATGTGATCAGCTATGACGCAGCTGTGAACAGAACACATCTTGCAGAACAGACTGGGGAAATATCAAGGTCTTGAAGTGCAAAAACAATGTATAAATGAATGAGAGCTATCGCAACACCCTTGGCACTAGAAACTCCAAGAAAAAACATCAGTATTTTGCAACAGTTATACCACAGTGGTTTTTCACATTTCAGCCACAGATATCTTCTTCCTGTAAATTATATTTTTGACAGCACAAACTTTTAGTAGGGCACCAAGGACATTTTCGACATTTGAATATTTTCTTTGGGAATTATCAATTGAAATACACAGAAATTATCATATACCAAATTAGCTGAGAGCTTGCTGTTCATTAGGATACAACAAATTTGCAATTCAACACATAAACAAGCTGGGTTTGATTAGTTCACAAATTGGAATGAATAGGACATGAAATGCAATTTCTTATTCTAAACAGCCTTCCATTAAATATAAGTTTACTGAATATGTATGAATTTGAAGGATTGGAAGCACATGCTGAGACATGAGAATCGAGAATGACGTATTTTTGGACTAGGTCAAAAATCTGGGCCATGTCTTCAGTCTTCATTTTACTGAAGGACTATATAGAACATTTCAGAGAAGCGTAAGGTCACACAAGTCCATCTATTTCAGGGTTTTTTTGTTCTCATGAGTCTTTTGTCTAGAAATCTCGAGTATGTGGACCTTATGGGAAAACGGTATAAAAATTAAGTACAGCAAGTACACTAACACCAGTTCCACAGAAAAGGTCTTTGGTAGGAACAAGAAAAAACAACAGAAAACAACTTTTAAGTTGAGACCTTGATTTAAAAATGTATATATATATATATATATATATATATATACTGTATATACACACACACGGGCGACATTTGAGTCAGGGCGGCAAGAAAAAAAAAGCAAAAAACAAGCAAAAGAAATCTTTTTTGGATTTATGCATCAAAACAATGCCATACCATATTGCAACGCATCAAAGCAGTCAATACAGCGCAGTCAAGAATAACTTAAAGAGGTTGCCTGCGTTTACTAAACTGTGGAGTTTTGACTCTTGATGCTGCTTTGAATGGCGACGCTTCCCGTTTTTAATGGCCTTTCATTTTTAACCAGAAATGTGCACGCTGCTTTTCTGATGTTAATCTAAGTTTTCCGTGTCTTTTTCCTGTGCCACTTGAAATGTGTCCGTTTCAAATAGTTGTTACTAAAGGTGAGACACATGAGGAAAAAATAACCGATCAGTTATGGGACTATTCTGTCATAAATCGCATACCATTCATTTCTGAACTTTCCATTACTGGAAATGAAATTACTGGTTGATATGTCTCGATCTAAATAAAGTTTACACACGCTTTTAGTTCGTGAACTAGATCTCGCTCAGGACGCGCGCTGTCTTTTGGAGTTTGGTTCCAGAATAAATCACTGAGGCACTTTTGTCCCGTCCATTGCTTTGTTTATCACTGTTTCAATCACTGATATTTCGAGAATGAATCCAGCATAAATATAAACGTTGCAGCATGTATGTTCGAAAAACGAAAGTATCACACAAATTCTTAATGGATTATAGCCTAGAAAGCGCGCAAAGTGCGCTCCCATTATTATCACTAAAAGCATCTCTCATCTTAGTTCATCGCGATCTCACAAAGTTTCGTTATAATCAATGAATTGATCGCGTCTGCACTTATGAGATGATTTTCAGTGGTGAGTGAATTCTGAAAACTCTAAAGTTTCTGATTGGCCATTGCGTTAAAGAAATCAACAGATATGTCTGTGATTGGCTACATTGCTCAACTCTGCAAAAACACGTTGGATAGTTTTCCAGATCTTTAATTGCTTGTACTTTCGTTTGAGGGTATTTAGCATCGTCTACTACCCCGTACAACCGGGCCTGGGCTGACATCGGGGATTCAATGACTGATGATATTTTGCTTAGCTTGTCTTTACAGAATCCCCCACAGCTGCTCAAGAGTGTTAAGATTGAGTGCAATACATGTCCACTGAAGAATTTTCACCTGGGAGAATGAATATCTTCATTGTCATGCTGAAAAAATGCCCAATAATGCAGGGAATGAGTGGAGGGTAGCATCTTCTGTTTCAAGTTTTTGAAATTACATCACACAGTGGTGTGTGAATTCATGACAGCATTGATAAAGCACAACTCCTTCACACCTTCAGCACTCATTCATCCCTATATAAGAGCTTTACTACCACTGAATGTCACTGTGGGTACCAAGCACTTCTCACTGCAACACCAGAACATTTTGGATGCTTTTGGATCCGAAATTATTGACTTGGTCTCTTGTGACCAGAGTATGGATTCCCAGAAGTCTCTATTTTGTAAATATGGGCCTTGGAAGAAGTTAAATGAGTTTATTTTGCTTTGGCTACAGTAGGTAATTGTAGTGGCGACAACTACCATGCATGTCACTTCTGCAGGCTACGTCATACTCTGTGAGATAAATTGTCACTCTTTTCATAGCTTTTGCCGGCTCTGAGACACTTGCATGTTATTTCTCCTGCTCTTTTTCTAGCAAAAATTCACTCATCACTAAATGAAACTTAAAGTGAAGACCTGATTATTTCAGGAGCCTTGTCACAAGTCCATTGTTTTTGAATGTCGGTGCTACTTCTGCTATATTTTCACACTTAAAACAATAATTTGGTATTCCTCTTGTACCATTGATCTCTTTTATGCTAAGAAATAAGTCACCTGGCAGTTCTCTCCCAAGTGGTTCCACTGCTGCCAGCATTAAGTCTGAGTATGATTCAGTGGGCTATATAACACGTTTAATTGTCAGGAAATTACTTGTCTTTAAAAGTTTTGGTTCAGTATACTTACCTGTTGATCAAACATAGCCATTTTTTTTTTATATAGTAACTTTCAGGAGGGTGTATTCATTCTTGCAACACAACATTTTATCACTTTGATAATAAAATCTTATTTTGCTGAATAATTTTAAGATTCTTCTTTGGTAATTGATCAAGCAGGCTTGTTGGAACATTGGTAACACTTTAGAATACTGATCCATCATTAATGAATAACTACACAAGAACACATGAGTAACACAATATTAGCACTCTAGTAACTATTAGTAACTAACAAGAAACTCTGATTAATGAATTAATAAGTGATAGTGCTTAGTCGAATGTGGTAGTTCACTATTAGCTAATCAGTAACTACTATTTTTTTCATACCTCCCTAAGAACTACTGTATACAGGATCATAATTAATGAATAATACATAATGTATAATTAATTCTAAAGTAAAGGTCATGGTAACCCACTAGTAATGACTCAAGTATTACCAAATTCATCAGAAGGAATTACTAATTATTTGGATCAGTATTCTAAAGTGAAGATCATGATAACTCCCTAGTAATGACTGAAATCATTGTAAGCTTTTGAGAGTTTTGTAAAGTATTGGGTAGTAACTATTCAGGTGGTACTACATCCTTCTAAAGGAATTACTAATTATTTGGATCAGTATTCTAAAGTGAAGATCGTGATAACTCCCTAGTAATTACTGAAGTCATTGTAAACTTTTAAGGTTTTAATAAGGTTTTGGTTAGTAATTCATTTAGCTACATTTGGTAACACTTAAATCATTACTAGTGGGTTACCGTGATCTTCACTTTAGAATACTGATCCAAATAATTAGTAATTTCTTCAGAAGGATGTAGTAACACTTGAGTCATTACTATCCAAAACCTTACATATATCTCAAAAGCTTAAAATGACGTCAGTCAATATTAGGGAGTTATGATGCTTTTCACTTTAGAATACTGATCCAAGTAATTAGTAGTTCCTTTAGAAGGATTTGATAATTCTTGAATCATTACTAGTGGGTTACCATGATCTTCATTTTGGAATTAATTATACATTATGCATAATACACATTAATTATGAATCTGTATACAGTAGTTCTTAGTAGTTCTCCAATATATATTAAAAAAAATAGTAGTTATTGATTAGCTAACAGTGAACTACCAGTTTCAACTGAGTGCTATTACTTACTAAATCAGTAATCAGAGTTTCTTGTTAGGTAATAGCAGTTACTACAATGTTAATAGTGCATTAGTGACTTGTTCCTGTGTAGTTATTCATTAACAAAGGATCAGTATTCTAAAGTGTTACCGGAACATTATATCTCCAAAGAACCCTAACATGTCATCTAAGTAAAGAGTAATTGCTGAATTTGTTAAGTTTTAGAGGGGGTGTACTCATTTATGCTGTGCACTGTGTGTGTGTGTGTGTATATATATATTTATAATAGTTGTTTTAATTACAGTGAAGACGGCTGTGAAAAAAAGCTTTTTTTAAAAATTCTTTAAGAATTCATAAAGCTTTTTATGTCTGGTTAAACACCATGGTTTGTGGTTAATGACTATTTTACTTCCTTTTATGTAAAGCACTTTGAATTACCACTGTGTATGAAATGTGCTATATAAATAAACTTGCCTTGCCTTGCCTTCTTTACCACCTTAGCGGTGAAAATTTGCAGGGAAGATAACAGCAGGACAAAAGTTGATATGTTAGTCGTTGAGAATGCATTCATTACCGTAATGACCAGAGGTGATCTCAGACACATTGAAAGCATGGCTGTAATTCTTGGCCAATCATTAGACCCTGATTACTTACTTTCTGGTCATGTATTTATGGGGCACCTACCCAGACAGGGAAGTAATTCTGAGAAAAAAAAATTCCCACAGAACACATCTATTATTTTGCTGTAGACCAATTCTTAGAAATGGGGCTTTTTTGTCCAGTTATTGCATGGGGGGCTGTTATCCATTTTTGCAAAAAGTCAACTTGAATGAGCTCATTAGCTGATTTCCAAATTGCTTCTACCATCCTGTTAAAAAAAAACAAAAAACAAAAAAACTAACCAGCCACAGCCAGCATTGCCTGACCTTTGAAATAAAATAGAGTGTTAATTTGGCTAGTTTTAATAGTTCCTATTTTTTTTTGCTTAAGTAAACAGCAAAGTTTTAAGTTAATATATTAATAGAACTAATACTATATGTAGATATCTAATAAAAATGCACCCAAAAAATAAAATATGCAAAACAGACATTTGGCATCATCAATATGCCCATGTTGGTGTAGTCTCATCTGTGCAAACCGAGTAAATGATTAAAAAAATAATTACACCTGAATAAACACCGTGGAGGTGCAGAAGAAGTACAGAAATGATGGACATAGGAAACCATTCCATTTCTCTGAAAATCTTATTCTTAGCCATAGTGAGTAAAAAAAACAGTGAAAATACAAGATTTTCATTAAAACTCAGTTGGAATGTATAAGACATAGCACATTATAATAACTGTGAACATGCAAAGTGGCCAATTTAAAGCATTTGAAGTGTAACTGTGTTCAACTGTGATACATTTATTAACTATGTTTGTGTTCTTCAGGACAAAGTGTAAATGCATGCATGGGCAAGAATAAATGCATTCAGACTTTTAAATGAGTTTAAAATGAATAAATACCTGAAGGCAAAAGGCAATCTAATGGAGCGAATTCATCCATGGTCGTGTTTATAATAAGCTGGATTCATCAACTGTAGAGGAAAACAAACAAAAACATACAGAACATTAAAAGACAACAAAAAAGGCTTCATTTCAGTAGTCTAGAGTGAATATATTAGATGTTTTAATCAAAATAACAGCTTTCTATTATGACAGATAAAGAGATGCACTGAAAACTAAAACACTATAAACCATTTGAAGTGTTTAAAATGTGATAAAAAAAATCCTAGAAATGGAAGAAATATTTAGCTATTGGATCAGATCACTCACCGTCTTGTCTATATGAACTCTTTGTCCTGTGAACACTAACTTTTCCTATATGACTTATCTATGCACTGCCCCTGTAATAGGTTACTAGTTTCCTTTAGGGTCTCCAGTCTTACTCTTACTCAGCTTATTCAACCCAAGCACACATTTGTGAGTGTGATGTTTTATACAACAGTTCAATAAACAAAAGTTAATACATTTAACGACACAATATTAAGTGTTACTTTTGTATTTTTGCATGGTCACTGGAAATAGTACAAAATAAAATCAAAACAGGATCAACCATTGCACATCTAAAATTCAGCGAATTACATTTAATACA
This sequence comes from Tor tambroides, assembly GCA_021397915.2. Classification (NCBI taxonomy): domain Eukaryota; kingdom Metazoa; phylum Chordata; class Actinopteri; order Cypriniformes; family Cyprinidae; genus Tor; species Tor tambroides. The sequence goes on from JAFVLL020031441.1 coordinate 56,546, forward strand.
AATTTAAACTATAATACATTTTAATTTAATTGCAATTAACATAAGCATCCGAAAATTACATTACATTCAGTTCTTTAATAAGTACTCTTTTTTAAAATATACTAAAGTGTGCTTCTTTTTCCACAAGAGAAGAGCTAGTTTTGACAAACATGTCCTTTAAACCATAAACTAAAAAGCTTCAAGCTTCAAGACCAGCCAAAGAATTTCATTGATTGTTGTATTTCGTTCTGAAACAGATATCTTATCCCGAATGTTTATGACAGCAATGGTTGAGAGGACACCACTTTGAGCTTTATATGCAAGATAAATATATAATTATTTACTCAACAGACAGTGCAAAATGTCATTACTTGGATCAATCCTGCTGAGAGCAACAGATCAATGCAGGTAGAGAGGTGTATCCCTAACACTCTGCCAAAATGGATCAACATAGCAACTAAAAGGGTCTAATCCAACCTGACACCCACAACACTACTGATGCAAGTAGAGTGCTGTCAAAAACAGATTGCACCAGAAACTCACAAACTCAAGCAGGTGGGCCTAGGAATAGTTCACAAAGAAATAAAAATTCAGTCACCCTCAGGCCATTCAAGATATAGATGAGTCTGTTTCCTCCTCAGAAACAGATTTGATGAAATTCAGCATTACATCACTTGGTCCACGAATGGACATTTATTGATGGACTGGAGTTTGTTGCTTGTTGTGATGTTTTTATCAGATGTTTGAACTGTCATTCTGACTGCAGAGGATCCATTGGTGGGCAAGTGATGTAGCCTAATGCTAAATCTACATATTGAATAGCCTGAGGGTGAGTACATTTTCAACAAACTTTCATTTTTAGGTAAACTATTCCTTTAAAGGAGCAGTGCACCCCAAAATTAAAACTCATTATTTATTGTATTATTTTGTCATTAACCTCATGCTGTTTCAAACTTGTATGACTTTATTTATTCAGTGGAACACAAAAAGAGATGGTTTGAATCATCCTGGTCATTTTTTTCCATGCAATTACAATACAACTGAATGGGGGCTGGAGCTTACCAGCTTCAAAATCGGTTGCAAAAGCCCTATAAATGTATCATAAATTTGGTCTATATGACTTGTGCAGTTTATTCTAATTCTTCTGAAGTCATTTAATAGTTTTGTGGGAAGTTTTATTTTAGCTTGATTCAAATAAAATTCCTATTGTATTGAAAAGGGTGGTGGTAGATCTGAAATGGTCCAATCAAAAGGAAAAAATTTAAGCATGTAAATACTCGAATCCCTCTGTTTTCTCAGTTGGATTCATAATTGCTTTTTGCACATGGGCAGTGATGTAATGCGTACATTTAAAGGGATAGTTCACTGAAAAATAAAAAAATTCTGTCATTAATAATGTACTTTCATGTCTTTCCAAAACCCGTAAGACCTTTGTTCAACTTCGGAACACAAATTAAGATATTTTTGATGAAATCCGAGAGCTTTCTGATCCCCCATAGACAGCAAGGGTCCTACTACGGTCAAGGCACAGAAACGTAGTAAAGACATCGATAAAATGGTCAATGTGACATCAGCGGTTCAACCGTAATAAAGCTACGAGAATACTTTTTGAGCGCAAAGAATACAAGTCAGAGAGCTCTCAGATTTAATCTAAAATATCTTAATTTTTGTTCTGAAGATGAACGAAGGGCTTACGGGTTTGGAACGACATGAGGGTGAGTAATTATGACAGAACTTTCATTTTTGGGTATACTATATGTTTTATGTCTTATGAATGTGTGTAGGTTTATTTTACGTGTGACAAACTAGTCAGTGGAGGAACATTTTGTGCTAAAAAAAAAAGCTCTTCTGACATATATGTCAGCTTTCTTTTTATCATGATGACTTTCTCTGGTTCTGAACAGTGAACAGAGCAGAATAACATGTTAATGAATTAACATCGCATCGTTCAGGGTCATACATGCGTGCTTGTACAAGCTGCTTTTGAGAATGTGCAATTATGTACAAAAACGTTACGTATGAAATAGATGCAATCACTACTATCACTCACTATCATTAAGTTGTAAATGCATTAAGCACAACTGAAAAGTGATTTTGAAGGTAAACAACAACTCAGTAAGTGAATGGGATTGAGGGAGTGAGTTTTAAATGTCAGTACAGTTAAAAAAATCAGCCCTGTCAATGGCTAAAGTAAGTTCTTTCTTTCCTTCATTGTGTCTTTAATTAATTTGGCCCTTGTTGTGTAGTTCGTTCCCTCTGGGTGTTTTTGTAATTAGTTCTATTGACTGAAATTTCAAGGCTCTCTGACTTAGTCTGGGGAAATTCTCTGTTTGACATCAGTTCTTCTTGTACTTTAAAGAAGAGCCAGAGTTCATTCTCAGGTTGAGTGCCCAAATTACAGTTTACAAACTTTAATAACTCCCTCATTATGTGCACAAGTAAATCACACAGCAAGTGCTTCTTCAGAGACAGAATGTATTTTTTAATGAAAGTCAAACATCATCTACAGCTTTCAGCTCTGGCACTGAAATCTTTAGGAGCTTCATAAACTTTTGCAGGCCAAATTTCACACTCCAGTCTCTCAAAGTAAACTTCTAGAGATATTATTCCATCACAAAGACTACACAGATAGACAATGAGAAATAATTCGTTCATAAAACTGATGTTAAGCTAAAACATGCCATCCAAATACTGCTATTGTACAGCGAACCCACCGTGACAATTTACTAAACGCTTGACATTTGGCTGTCACAAAACCTAGATAGCGACTACCTAGACAGCAACGTATAGTAGGCTATGCGCGTTTCAGCGTTGGTGCTGAAAATGTTTTGGACACCGAATGCAGATATAATACCCAAAAACCGCTGTCTAGGTAGTCAGCTCGCTAGGTTAACAGACGCAGCCTGTATTTCCAGCGTACTCACTCTGTGAATGGATAACCAGCAGCATGTGTCCAGTCCACATTTGTGTACAGTCAACGAGTGCCGAAGACAAGCGCTTGAGCGCCAGAAAATCGTGTGACGTTTGTCACAGCGACATCTAGAGGTGCACTGTACACCTGGACTGATTCCATTGAAGTCGTCTTCCAAAATGCGACTAGGGACAGAGAGAGAGAATGATCAGCATTCAGACAGACAGACAAACAGACAGACGGACGGACGGACGGACGGACGGACGGACAGATAGATAGATAGATAGATAGATAGATAGATAGTGCATTAAATTTATTTTTAAACATTTTATTTAAATCTGTATAATAAAAAATACATTTATCTGTATATAAATAAGGCATTAGATAAGTAAAAGATGAGTAACTAAATAAACTAATTAAAAATGGTAAATAAGTAAAATGAATAAATTAAATAAATATAAAAATACATTCAATTTATTTTAAATATTTTATTTATTTATTTATTAATTGATTGATTGTCTGTGTATACTTTTCAGCTTCTTTATTTATTTAATAATCTATCTATCTATCTATCTATCTATCTATCTATCTATCTATCTATCTGTCTGTCTGTCTGTCTAATAAAAAAATAAATTTATCTGCATATAAATAAGGAATTAGATAAATAAGTAAAAGTTGAGTAACTAAATAAGCTAATTAAAAATGGTAAATAAAAATAAAATAAATACAATCTATCAAATTACAGATCTATCTATCTATCTATCTATCTATCTATCCGTATAATACAAAATTATCTGTATATAAATAAATAAGGAATTAGATAAGTATAAGATGAGTAACTAAATAAACTAATTAAAATATAAAATAAAAAAACTGCTTTGAAAATTATAATTTTATTTTTACTATATTGTTATTTTGACTGATTTTTGAGAACTTTAAAAAGAAATCATAGTTGTTTGAGTTTTAATTTTCTGCTGTTGCCATTTTTCTTTTTCCTTTTTTGTATATATTATGTGAGCAAATTAAAGGTTACATTTATAGCATGCCAAATTTCGAAATGTTTTGCACAGCTCTCTGGAATACTCAATTCAGACTAGTCAATCACAGCATTTAAATGTCAGATATTTCAGAATATCAATTTCTGAATAATAATCCAATGTCCAAGGCAACTCATACAAGACTGATACACGTCTGTACACTATCAGAATGATCTGTTGCTCTGTCAGTGATCAAAAAACCACCAGCATCATAGTTACATTTTAAATTTATGACCTCCACACAGTGCTCATACCTTTAGTATGACATACTTTATTTATCAAGCACATGCTCATAGTCTCTAGAGCCTGGTTTCATGTCAGCACTGTACAAATAGCGGTGCGTTTGCCCACATATACATAAATCATAAATTATCCATCAGTGTCTCTGCTGCCACTTGGCCTCACCCAGAGAAAAAGGCCCATCACAAATATAGCTTTCTGTCAGCCGCTGGTAAACAAAAGGCAGTTCTAATTTGATAAGGGACACCAAGGTTAAATTTTGCCTGCACAGCACACGATGCAGGGTCGCCAAGGCTTTCTCAGCCAGCTGTAAAATTATTCTGCTGTATAGCAGCTTGGGCAAGACTGATAAGGCCGATTTCCTGAGACAAGCCAGTAAGAAAAGCACAAGCTTGTATCCTCCGAGTCGCCTGCCATTTCGTACACATTGATACGTCCTGCCTGGCAAGAAACAGATAAACATAACCAGATTATTGGAGTTGCAGAAATCCAATAGGAGGAGTGTATTTGTGTGTGTGTGTGTGTGTGTGTGTGTGTGTGTGTGTGTGTGCGTCTCTGATACTTGATTGAGAAACCGGAACATTAAAGATCATTTCTCACTTTTGGAACAATTGTAAAAGTGCTGTATCATTGACATGCCCTTCTAACTTTCTAACAGTAGCCTCTGGAAACGATATGACAGTACATTTTTGACTATTGACTTATCTGGACTGTGCTTGAATTTTCCATGTCATTCTATGTTGCATGTAGCACTTGTTTGAAATGCGTTTTGATGGGCGATAACATCAAATCCTTTATCTTCAACACTTGGCCTCAATTTGCCATTGGTTCCTCTGGGCAATGCCTTTCAGATAAAGCTAATTACAATGAAGATGAAAGCATGACTTTGTCCAGCAAGCATTAGCATCAGATAAAAGGCTAATAACAAAGATATAAAAACAGATTTTTATTGTGGCTTTCAGAATTTTTGCATCAGGTTAATTTAATAAATAAACATTTTAAATTAGCTTAAAACATACAATTCAATTATGGATTTAAAACGCAGAAAATTATTTGTTTGATCAGTTTTTTTCCTAGTCTTGTGATAAACAAACAAACAATTGGGTGAATTCCTAGGTTTTTTTCCCCTTGTCATACAACATTTAATCAAGAAATAACCAAATTTTAATGTAGTAGAGAACTGCATTAAATAAACTATATCAAGGTATGGTGTAACTCAAAATTACTCAAATACATTTCTGGATCCAGCCTGGATCTGGATGTCTTTACTGTGCATAGTTCCAACTTAAGTAATGTTTGGAAATTGGCAGCATGCAATAAAATTCAAAATTTCAAGATATTCAGGAATTGTGGATCATATAATTAAGAAAATGGTGGCTGAAATGCTTAGCAGTTACACTGTGAAATGATTTTTTTCAAAGTTGTAAATAAAACAAAGATGACAACTATGTTTTACACAAAATACTATTTCAGTTTTTCTACTTCAAAATGTGTTACTTGTCTTTTTTTTAATGAAATCATTAAAAAAAATGGTCACACTTTAGTTTAGAGACCAATTCTCACTATTAACTATGATTTTTTGCCTCAATAAACTCCTAATTTGCTGCTTACAAATAGCTGGCTAGGTAGTTGTATAAAACATGGTCATGCAAAAGTGTTACCAAAAATAAAAAAATAAAAAAATAAATGATGATTTCATTTTTTCTGTGTGCTATCATTTCTTCTCATATTCTCTTCCACATGGATTTTCAGGTAAATGCAATTTTCACAGATTTGAGAATTAGAAAGTACAGGGGCAAATACTTTTTGACACATGCCCAGTTGGTATTAGATAACTTTTTTGCTTCAATAAATAATAAATAATCTGTGTTTACTCAGGTTGCCTTTGTTTTATGTTAGATTTGGTTTTATTTCTGAAACAATTTAGAATGAAATATACACAAAATGAGAAGAAATCAGGACGTGGGCGAATTATTTATTTCTCTCTCTCTCTCTCTCTCTCTCTCTCTCTCACACACACACACACACACACACACACGGTTCCCATGTTGTATGGGGACATTCAATGTGCATAATGGATTTTATACTGTACAAATTGTATTTTCTATCCCCTTACCCTAACTCTACACCTCACACAAAACTACAGGCATTTTTCAATTTTGAAAAAACTACATTCTGTATGATTTATAAGCTTGTTTCCTCATGGGGACCAAAAAATGTCCCCACAAGGATAAGAATTTTGGATATTGGCATCTTTGTGGGGACATTTTGTCCCCATAGGTATACCTGAACCACACATAAACGCACACACCTCTGAACATTCACTGCTGACAGTCTGAGACTATCCAAAGCCTTTTTGTTTGTTATGGTACTCAAAAACTTATGTAAGTCAAGTGAAATGTTAGAAATAGAGAGTTCAAAGGAATGTTCTGAGCTTGTCACTAAAGTAACCTGAAGCACAATGCATGTAAACAAAACACAGCGAGGACAAGGCCACCAATTTCACCTCACATATCGTGAAAAGCCTCAGCCATAAAGTCATGCCAGCCAATTTGTAGACTGACCACGGACTCTCCGAGAAATACAAACAATATTTCATCTCAGTGTTCCCCATTTAATGATTTATTAAAAGCTCTCAGTTGTCACTTGAAATTTCATCTGTATTTTTTTCTCTCTCTGAGTATTTATCCCTGAGCTGATTCAGAAAAGATCTTTTTATCTGTCTCTCAGATGTATACATGCAAAGTCTATAAGATGCAATGGTGTATCACATTAATGTCCTGTAAAAATGAAATATTAATGATACCAGGATATGATTAAAGTTCTTATTGGTTTAGAATGACGTGTTTGTTTAGCATTACTATCTAATTTATTTAAAAGTCATAATGAATGATTGTGCATATCAGCCATATATGACCAGAAAATAAACTTAAACCATGTGAGTCAAGCTCTTATGCATTTGATTAATGTATTCATAACAGCACTTAAGGCTCTGTTAGTCAAGGTTAACCTCTGCCTTCCGAAACTATTTTGAGATAAAAGTTTTGCCAGACAAACAATGTTAAACTTTTACAGCAATGCAAAATGAGAGAGAATATTCATGGGGTAAATCAAATGTACAAGGAAAATTTGTGTTAAGAGGAACAGCTTTGTGGTAAAGTAAATTTAAAGTGCAGAGAGAGAGGTGTGAAATTATTTGATTTTAGGTATGAATAACAAATGTGAGAATGACATGTTTTAGAAAAAATATTTCACTTTGAACATTGCTTTTCTTTTACCTTCTGTCATTTTTGCACACGTTCAATGCCTACTCTCCCGTGCTTTAAAGCAGGGCAAACCTCAGAGATGATATTTATTTGAACATTCAAATTGATATTTATTTGATCTTATAATGTATGTGTATGTAATTGTCAGTTACAATTAATATCAGGAAATGCAGCATCTACCATGTCATTACGCCAGCAAGTGACTGTCTTTATGAGTAAATCATTGAATCATTCAGTCGACCAATTCATTCAAAACACTGATTCATTCAGGAAAGAACCTATCATCTTTATGAGTGAATCACTGAACCATTCAGTCAACTGATTTGTTAAAAACATTGTTTTAATCAAGAATGAATCAACTGAAACTGGCTGTTTCTGCAAACGTATTCTCTGTGCATGTACTTATTTTGAATAGTAATTATTTATTTACAGTGAATTTAGACATACTTCTGTCACATGCTGTTTTTTGCATATTACATGGAAGCACAGGCACATTCAGATAGAACCACTGTATTTATGAGTGAATCACTGAAACATTTAGTCAACTGATTTGTTAAAAATATTGATTCACTCAGAAATGAAACAACTGTCTTTATGAGTGAACAACTGAATCATTTAGTTTACTGATTCGATCAAAATAGTGGCTGCATAAATCGCATACTTCCCTATAGTATGCAAAAAAAGAAGTACGTGCGAATTCACAGTATTCATAAATCAGTTGGTAAAACAGGGATTATGCAATTTCGGACACAACCACTGATTCATTCAGGAACAAAACAACCATCTTCATTAAACCATTGAATCATTTAGTGAATAACTGATTCATTTAGTCAACTGATTTGGAAAAACATTGATTCATTCAGGAATAAAAACAAGTAATTGCTCTTGCGTCTCAATGTACATACTATTCATTCAAAGCAAAGTATGTTTAAAAGAGTATGCCAAAAGTCTCTGGATGTTGTGCTATTTCCGGTAGATTTTGGAAGCATGGATATGTGCACACACTAATGGCTGATATATTACCCACAACCCATTGCGCTTTGGAGGATGAATCGGTTAGGAACTTCGCCCAGAGGAAACAAAATGCTGATCATATTTGAGAAATGTAATTTTTATTTATATTTAGCAAATATTAAAAATAGAAACTCATAAACATTAATATAAATGAGAGGAAGTCTGAGAACCTCGCAGTGCAATTTTCATAACCGCGAGCTCTCAGCAGGTCAATAACGCTTATACAGTGTTGCCTCTTAGGCTGCCACAGTGATTCTGCATCAGAAATGTTTTAATGGATCCTGCCTGCGAGTGACTGATATTACTGAATCGGAACACACACAGATTGAAGTATCTGAGGAGACTGAAAGTATGTGTAGATGAAACACTGAACTCTCAGATTGTTCGCTGCTGCAATAAGTAGACCTGAAAATTGTTTTAAAATTGCATTTTATGGTAAATTTGTGATCATCTTCACAGTAATTTAAATTCTCTCTATTTTTGTATCAAAAACTATTTGGTGTCGCAGCAGAGACGGTCTCATACTGTAACAGCAATGCTTCAAACATCTTCTGTGAAGACTATGAAGTGCTTCTTTAACTTGCTAGGCATTGTGCTACAGTGTAGGTATATTCAACAAAATGGGAACCATAACAATTAACCAATCCCTTAAAAAAATCTAGTAATAGTTCACACTATCTCCATCTATGACTTTTGACCCTTGAGATTGACTATGGTTTTTATGTTTCGAGTCCATCAGCCGTGTTCATTCATGCATTATATCTGGGGTCACTGAGACCCTAAACACAAATAATTTAACATTTTATGGAGGACAGTTGAAGCGTGTTATTAAGTTGACATTTTGTTTATAATCATCTCTATGAGATTGAGAAAAGTCATGAAATTTCAATCTTTAATGTTATTTTAAATCTATTAAAATGACCTCTAAAATCCCAAACAGAACATGAAAGTTCAAAACAGCATTTGAAAATGCATTCACAACACATTTAACTTGTGTAATTAATCGTACTTACAGGTGACATAATATTATAATACACAGAACACTGTAATAGGATAATAAGAAATAATATTGGATTGATTTGTGAGTAAATTTGGTTACTTTTTTGTAATATTGGTTCATTTTTCCCACACAGCTTTGGTTGCAGAATTTGTTGCAGAGGCAGAGAAAGTTATTACATTTTGATGACGATGAAAACAAACTTTTTATTTTTCTTACGAATTAAAGGTTTTAAGATAAAAATGTTTTATTGATGTATTTGTTTCCTACAAACATACATTTCTTCACTTCATAAGACATTCATTGATGGACTAGAGTCATGTACAGTAGACTACTTGTGGATTATTGTAATGTTTTTAATCATAAAATCTGTTCCGATGAAGAAACAAAATCATCTACGTTTCAGATGTCCTGAGGGTAAGTACATTTTCAGCAAATTTTCATTTTTGGGAGAACTTTTCTTTTAAGAATAATATGCAATAACAAGTCAGACACAGACCAGCGGCATTTGTTAAGAAAGTAAACACATACATGATTTTTGTGTTATTTTTAAATGATATCTGACTAGCTCGAAAACCATTTGTTCACATTTCTGACTCATTTGTGCACTAAAGACATGAAATTAGCATTTGGGTGTTGAACAATTACCTGAGGAGTCATGCTTCATGGCTTAGGTCCATTCATGAGATTTGCCATTTGAAAGGAACAATATGTACATATAGAAGAAAAGAAATGGAAGGGTAGTTAAGACATTTATACATAATACATGAAGCTCCATTACTTTCTAAGAAAATATTTTCATTCTGACAATGAGCAATGAAGGGTCACCGGACAATGTTAACTCAGTCCGCTGTCAAATAAGGCTCAGCTTATGCAGCATTTATGACTCTAATACAACTGATAGCATTAACAAAGACGTGAATTTAAATATATTGAAAAATAAGGGGCTATACTTCGTTTAATTTCCTTTGCATTCTTTCTCAGATATTAAGCATTATGATGAGACAAAGGAGACACCTATTTCAATACTTTTCATATTTAAAAATTCTACGGTTTGTCTACTATATCAGAATGCTGAGAGGATCCTAAAAATAATTTTGTCTAGTAGCAGGTCCTGTGCTCTCTCAACCATAGAATCTGTGTTGGCAGGTCAAGTTAAGCTACATATGCACAAAGTGGTTGAGAACAGAATACTAGAAGCAGGACATTCATTGAGTTCAATATGCTGAAATCTCCATGTTTTTTAAAGAGCAAAGATGACTGGGTGTGCTGTTGAAAGATACTGGAGCAAAGAACAGTAACATTCTCTCAAGTCATTGTGTCACACTGTGATATTTTATATATTTATTAAGCAACTGAAGTTTGTTCTCCTTCACATTTTGTTTCTATGAATCTTTTTCTTCTTTATAAAATGTAACTACAGAAACACTAAAGTTCTAAAGCACAAAACTTATGGATGCTCAATGCATTAGAGCAAAGTAAACAACATTACGATTGGATGCTCATGGAGAATTCAAGATAAAAATATGAAAAAATAAACCCCCTATGCATTTGCAAACAGAATGTGCTTTATAAAACCCTATTTTTTTGCCATGTTTAGTATTTGGCTGTATCCAGTACACAGGGAATGTGTAAACTGAAATGACTTTCTCATCTTCAGAACCCCAGTGGCTCATGAAATGCATTTTTCATATTGTATTTTGCACAACATGATGAATTACCACATAAAATGTCTTCAATAGCCCAATAGAATTTTTCTCATTTTGAGTCATGAATAAGTATGAATACAGCTGAATGTTTAGCTTACGCTTAACAAAAGCAAGGTAAAAGCTATAGAGCACATTATACATGTATTTTTTACATTTCTTTCATGTCATAAATGCTTGTCCAGATCCTTGGGTGATCAAAATCTAAAAGTAATAAGTAAAAAAATAAAAATAAAAAATAATAATAATATATTATTATATATATATATATATATATATATATATATATAGTTCAAATGTTCAGGGTCGGTAAAATTAAGAAAATATATATTTCATAGAAATGATTTGTGAGCATCAAATCAACATATTAGAATGATTTCTGAAAGATCATGTGACACTGAAGACTGTTGAAAATTCAGCTTTGCCATCACAGGAATAAATTACATGTTATAATATATCAAAATAGATTATTTTAAATTGTAATAATATTTCACACAATAGTATTTCATTACTGTATTTTTTATCAAAAAAGTTTTTCTTACAAACCCCAAGCTTTAGAATTTTTTTTCAATTCAACTTTATCAAACATTATGCTGATATATTTAATTTGTAATGCAAAAGAGATTTAGCTAAAGATAACATCTTGGCTCTGAGTTCATTATGAGACAACTGCGACTGGCTATTTGGCAGGTCTTTTCCTAACTGGTCTCTGATTGAGAGGGAACAGGCAATCAGTCTGCCTGCAGTCTCACTAAGAGTTGTCTGACTCAATCATTATGGGTCTGTCACAACACAGACTGAGCTACCTTATAATTACCCACAAATGTCGACAGAGCCGTACAACACTGGGCTGCCCAAAGTGTTCCCACAGTGAGCTGCAGACATACAAGCAATTACCCAAAACAATATGTAATGCGTGTTTAACTTGCATTTAAATCGCTCTTAATGTTTAACTCTCTCTCATTCATGAGTAACTTTCAGTGCATTTTTAGAACTCACTTGAATTAAGCAGTCACATTCGCCTGCCATCTATTTACTGCAATAAACTTGCCATTAGAAGCCAGAGTACAGCTAGCTCCTAGAAATGAAACGTCTTTCTCTTTTGAATTAATAAGTAGGCCTCTTAGCAAAACTGTTTTATAGTGAAATGACATTTGGCTTAAAAACTGTGAGCGCCGCAGTCTGTCGAACTCTTTGAAAGCTCATCAGAAATAGATGGTACACAGGCTGTTATTGAGAACAGAAACATTTGATTAAAATGCAGTAACACTGAGAAAGTGTCAAAAAAATTTACCCTTATCAGAAAGACTGTCACCTTGAGTTATATTAGTGCTACTGAATTGAGTTTTAAGATGTTTTTTTTTTAGTTAACGAATCAAGAGAGACACCTTCACACCTTCAAATTGCAAGTTGTTTTTACATGGATGTTTCGAAATCAGTCTCAATAAGTGTTATATTTGGTTTTAGTTTATTGGACTTTTTAGTTTGTGCTTCCTTGTTTTGCCTGTGGTAGGGTCCGTACAAATACCCACACTTGTGGTCTTTGCGCTTGACCATTTGTATACTTACATAATGTATTTCCTGTATTTGGCCTAAGTGTTCAAATGGGTGTGAAGAACACAAATGTGTAGAACTTTTGATTACCCGATGGGAGACACTAATACAGTTAAAAATAACTGTGTCCACGCCTTTTCCGCACTAATTCTTCACTGCGTGTCTTTAGTAAATCCTGACAGTACAGTTTTAACGCCAAAAGACGGTTTGCACTGGCGCAAGCTGTTAGTAAATCTGGCCTAAATGTTTTACTACCAAATTATGTGTAATACTTAATTAATTTAACATAGAGTGGAATGTTTTCCTTGATATGATGCATGATGGGATACGCTTAGAGTCAAATGCCGCTCTGAAGGGCACTGAGCTCTGATATTTTTCAGACCTGAGGCAGTCTTGCACACTTACTTCTACTGCATGCATTCTCTCTGCATGCTCTCTGGTGGCCAAGACTGTAAGTGTGGATATTTGGAGAAGCCCACTGTTTCCTGTTTGCTTTAATCCCGCCACTCATTTCTTACCATAGTTACCAATTATGTTCACCTGTGCCTCCTTGATATCTCCAGAGTATTAAGTTTGCTTCTGTTCTTGGTCTCGTACATGTACATGTTTTTTATTATCATGTGTGTATAGCAGTTTTCGTTCTGTCTCCTAAGTGTTATATGACGTGCCGGTTTAGAAGTAGAACGCTTGCCACTATGCATTTCTTTTCTTCCTTGATTTTCCTTAATGTAACAATTAGCTCTTCTAATTGATTAGTTTCTCACATTTGGGATTATTTTGGTCACATCTTCATTGAAAATCATGAGCATGAATCACCAAATTGGACTTTGTTAAATTTTCCATTATAGTCACCTAAAAATGAATATTTTTTATAATTTACTCAAACTCACCTATGTTGTTCCAAACCCATTTGACTTTATATGTATGTTCTGTTGAACACACACACACACACACACACACACACACACACGTTTACTTAACTATCTAAATGGGGACACTTCACAGGCGTAATGGTTTTTCTACTGTACAGACCATACATCTTAACCACTTTCTTTTTCATTTTAAGAATGACCAAGAATGACTTGTTCATTTCAAGAATAACCAGGACATTCTTAGAAAATTAATCTTGTATTCCACTGAAGAAAGTCAGTCATACAAGTTTGGAAGTACACCAGTTGACAAAATGTTCTTAATGCATTCTGATTAGGTTAAGAAATGTTATTTCTGAATCTTCTTGAAAGATTTATTCATTTTTTCAATTTTTTGGTTATGTAAACATATTAGAGAAAATGAGAATGTTCAATTTCATCATTTTTGCAAACAGTGTGGGAACATTAGATTGTTCTCTGAACCATCTGAAATGTAGTAAGTAGTTATGTTAAAAAACAGACTGTGCTACTAAAATGTTTAAAAAAAAACGTTCCATGAATGTTGTCTAAATAATGTTTTGTGCTTATTAAAGGAATAGTTCACCCAAAAATGACAATTTTGTCATGTCGTTGCAAACCTGTACAAGTTTCTATCTTATGTTGAACACAAAAGAAGATATTTTGAAGAATTTTGAAGAACCAAACAGTTGTTGGTCCCCATTGACCTCCATAGCAGAGAAAGAAATACTATGGAAGTCAATGGGCACCATCAACTGTTTGATTACCACCATTTTTCAAAATATCTTCTTTTGTGTTCAACATAAGAAAGAAACTCATACAGGTTTGGAACAACATGAGGATGAGAAAATGATGACAAATTTTTCATTTTTGGGTGAACTATTCCATTAAAGACCACATAACATTGAATGAATATTCTATTAATGTTACTAAAAAAAGTAATGTTTGTTCATAACTTTGAGATCACCAAGCTGAAAGTTCTAACAGCATTCCCCATCTAAAGGAAGGCAGAATATTATTATTTGATATAATAATATAGAATATATATTATTTTTATGTGAACTTTCCTTTTAAAGCAGATGTACTTGCAGATGTACTTTGTCAGGTTGCCCTGGTGAGATATCCACAATCATTTCAGCTCCTAAAGGAAATATTTCTATACCATCAGAGTGTGATTTCATCTGGAATACATTAAGTTAAACTTTCCTTGCATTATTGGAAATACCCTCCCCACCAGGGCTCTGTAAATAACACTCTCATATATATAAATAACATACTGTGGCCATTCATCTCCATTTCTCTTCCTACTCCTTATTCAACAGAAGATCATCAAAAAGGCATGATTACAACCCAGGCTGCTTCTCTGCTGCTTCCCAGAGATTTATAGTGCTTGTATGATCAAATTCGCTGCAAATCACAGGAAATTACAGTAATGCATCAGCTTTTGCTGATTGCCTCTGATCAGCCAATAGTCCACGGCCTGAGGCGAAAAAAATCTCATTATGAAGCTCTTTTTAAATACTTTCTCTTTCAAATGGAGGCTGGGCATCTTCAGTGGAATAACAAGGAAGGTTGTCCAGTGAAGGTACAAACACATTGCTCCTTTTCTTCAACTTTAAGTGGACCAAAAACCAATGTGTTTATAATTGTTGACATATAATGAGGGGACGCATGCATATCTGCATAAAATGCAGACAAATGTACATATAAAGGCTTTCTGTACAACATTACTTCTGTTAACCTTTTAGTTTTAGACTATAATAAACCTGCTGCAACCAGCTCTTGTTTGATGTGCAAGATAAATGGGAAATTAGTTTCCCCACAGTAATTATGAAGTCTTTTATCTGTTTTACTCCAAAGCAACTTACTGTACAATGCAAACACTTCCTCTAAAACAACCTGGGGTTAAGTGCTTTACTCAAGGGCACAATATAAAGACTATGGATCATCCTTACAAGAAAAGATATTTAACCACAAGGGTATATATAATACCTAGAGAGCGCTAAATGTTAGCATTCCCATCCATCTCTACAGCAGTTGTTTAGCTGTTGCGGGACCCCCCAGAAGTAAAGGCACTCATGGGCACTTAGTTCTGCCGCAAGGTGTTTTTGAGCTAGTTACCTCAGCCATGTGACTAACTCAGGAAAATGATGTCATGATAATGCTGATTGGCTGATGCTTTTTTTTGGCAGCCAAATGGTGTAGTTATGACATCTATCAGATGAGCAACTTTATTTGGTATCAAGTGTGCTTGTCACACATAAATCAGATCACAAGATGTATGTGTTTTGGCATTTCGAAACGTGTGACCCGACGTGTGTTAGAGAACAGACGCATCTGCTTATAAAAGTTGCTATGACAAGTTTTCAAGATCATAACAAGCTAAAGTTGAATAAATAGATTTGCTTGTGGTTGGGTGTAATTCACACTCACATAGTCAATGAATGCTGTTAATGAAAATGGTGACTTTTTATAACACAACACAACAGGTGTTAACAACATCTCATTATGAATTAAAATAGGTGTTGTTTAAGCTGCAAGTGTCAGGATATGCTAACAAGCTGCTAAAGCGGGTATGGGTTCTTCTCATCAGAACATGTGATTCACACACCTGGACTGGAGCTCAATATGGAGTCAAGTTTGTTTTGCTTTGTTTATCATTTGTTAAACGAAATGTGAGGTTTGGGCAGGTAGTTGGAGAGGACATTCATCTTCATGCCACCTCCCTCTATTTCTCGTCAGCATTTGCTGGAGGAGACGTTTTGGGCAGAATGATAAATTGGTTGGACAATTGCTTTTAACAAACTAGAGGGAAAATAGGGCAAACTACTAACGCTACACATCTCCCATTCCATCCACCCAACATATATTTTTCTTTCTCAATAATTCATAAGATGTACTGAGCAAGCTACAGAGGAAAGCTACCTACTCTCTTTTTGCCCTAAAAGCTTGAGTCCTTTTCCTAGCATGGCCTCTCTTACCTCCTCAGGGGGAGTGAAGCTGCTGGATGGTTGTCAGATTCCTGTATAAACAGACACTCTGCTTTTATGAATGGGACTAGCGTACATGACTTGATCCTGTCTGGATCCCCCCATTGCCCATCTGGAAGAGTTGGAAGCATTAAATATTGAATTTACTCTCTTATTCTGTAATAATTTCCCCATCATAATTTAAAATACTGGTAATATACTGTAAAAATGCTACAGTAAAAATCCGTGAAATGGTTGACAGTAACACCCCTTACTATGTACAGTAAAATACTGTAGTAAAAATACTGTTAACTGTATCATTTTTAGAGTAAGAAAGGATATGGGTCAGATTTAATAACAGCTTGTGTCAGCGCAAACCGTCTTTTGGTGTTAAAATAGTACTGTCAGGATTTACTAAAGACGCGCAGTGAAGAATTAGTGCTGAAAAGGTGTGGACACAGTTATTTTTGCGCCTGACCTTACTGAATATGCATTTGTAGGTGTTTCCCTTTCAGACACAAAATTTATGGGAGGAGAGTATTAAAATGAATCACGCAATGAGATTTACTAACGTTTGCGCTCGTCAAATTACTGGTATTTGCACCATTATTTAACACCCAAAAAAGCATGTCTTAAAGCAGGTGCTAATTTGCGCTGCTCTTGAAAGATTGCGCTGGTCATTATGGAAATGATCCGGCTGCGTCTGTGTTCTTTAATGTGCGCATTGTCAGTAAATCACACGCAGAACTTTCCCCTCCCATCGGCGCTTTTATGGAATTGCGCTCTAACGCTAATTTGCCCTGTTTAGTAAATGTGGCCCTAAGTCTTCCTAATTTACAGTGAAAAAACATAAACTGACATTCTCTGTGACAATTTACATTTTATAGTTTTTTATTGAAATAACTGTGTCATAGTTTTAACAGTTGTATTTTAATGTACATAATGTGGTTTTTTTAATGTACATTAGGGTTTTTTGTTGTATCTAATGTTGTTAAATTTTAATTGCATTACTTTATTGTTGTGTGTGTTAGCATGTCTGTGTTTTATGTTTGTATGTATGACACCATGTGCCTTTATATTAGTATTTAGTATTTATATTATTATGTTCAGCTTGTTGAAAAGCTGCTTGTGATGTACATTGATTCATCATATGGCTTTGTCTTTACCACCAGAGTTTTTAAGGGTTTTTAATATTTTAGTAATTTGGTATATTAACATTATTTCAGTTAATTAAATATACAGTTATTTACTGTAAATTTAAGTTTAGTATGTAAAACTTAAAATGTTGGTATCAAATTTTTTATGGTAAAGTTGTGGCAACCACAGCTGCAAAATTTAAATGTTAATTTAACCTTTTTAAAAAAAATTAATTTCATTTTTAATTTTCAAATGTACAGTGTAATAATCATACATAAACAATATCCTTCATATATTTGTATATACTTAGCTCTTCTTGGATTTTAGTAGTATAGATTAATGATAATATAATTTTAGAATGATAAAAAGGAATATTTCACTCAAAAAATGACACTTTGGTATTATTTACTCACCCAGGAGGGATCTACCTGAATGTCATGCTGCTTTTTTCCAAACAGTAAAAGTGAACGGTGACAACAGCTGTCAAGATTTTCTGTGAAAATATTTTTTACATTTATATTCTATACTATATTATTAATTAATATAATTTATAAGGATTTTTATATTATGCAACAAACACAAAATCTTAAAAAAGCCAAAAGAAATAAGTGAATATTGATTTAAATTTTACTGTATTTTAAACTTCAGTGACTTTGTTCCACAGAGATATTATATGACTTCAAAACTAAGTTTTTGTCCTTTTTTGCAGCTTGAAAGCCCCTGGTCAACATCCTTTTTCATTGCATGCAAAAGAGCAGCTCAGACATTCTGCTAAACTTTGGTGTTCATTGGAAGACGAATTTGCATTTCTGGGTAAAAGGTCCCTTTAAGCTTTCCCCCTGTACAATATCTCATACATTTATGTAAGTAAAACTATATGTGAAGGTCAGTGATATTAATCACACTTATTTCTGAAACAGATGTTCTTTCTTATATATTCGCCTTAGGCTCCTTGGGTTGCCCTTGTGATATGCTTACATTTTAGATTTCGGCGTACAGTACACCATGACTAATGCAATAAAAGAATAAGAGAGAAGCTCCCACACATACTGGGGTGCATCAAAATTAATGAACTGCTGTCAATTTTAATCCAGAATACACGGTGCCTCACTGTCATGGCAATACACTGTTGAGGCTCACAAATAAATCACACATTTGCATAGGACAAATGGTGCCAGCAAGCCTCAATACAAATTGTATGCAGGAAGCCAAGTAGATCTCTTCTGTTCTACCTGGTGAAACAAGAAAATTAGATATTGACTGAAGAATAATGCTTTTCATTTTAGCGCAAATTGTGTCATGGAACAAAAGACCATCTGTGGGATTATCCAAGGTTATCAGAGCCCTTGACCGTGCTAAGCGATAGTTTATAAATAAACCATTTCATGACACTTCCAATAATGCAGTGGAATTGACAGACTGCAGGAGAAGAACTTTAAGAAGCTCTACAGACGTATGCAAGTGTTACATTTCATCTCAGATATTGAGCAGTGATTTTCATCTGAGCTGTTGTGAAGGATAGGAAATGAAAAATCAATAACACCTGTCACTGAAGCAGCAAATTCAGAATAATCTGAAAAGATGTTATGTGCTAGACTTTGGCCCAAACTTAACCAGCTTCAACTATTTTTGTATTTTTTAAATAAGATTTTCAGTTTAAAGTGGTCATGAACTGAGAAATCAAAATTCCCTTGATCTTTTCATACATAAGAGATCATTGTACTATAAAAACATCCTGTAAGTTTCAGAACTCAAAACTTTTTCATTAGTCTGAAAACAGCTTATATTGAAGCCAGTCTGCCAAAATGACAGGTTGTGGAATGTGCCACTTTATTTGACCACAAATTCATTTACAAACAAGGCACAATTTGATGCGGGGTTTTCAGAAAGATTGAAACTAAAAGACGATGCTGTGCCGACTATATTGGATCTGACAAGTGTGAGTAACTGTTTTTATTACGTGGTCACTATTGCTTTGTCAGTTATTACAGATCGTTTGACATGTACTGAGTATTTTTGTGTTTTTGACCTAAATCACAGCAGTGTCCATCTATGAGGAATGTATGCTGTCAAACAAACACAACTGTTAGCCAATCATAGCAGTGGGTGTTTACTTCTGAGTCTACAATCCTATAGCCTATTCAAACAGAGTGTTCTTATTAGGGGGAGGGAGGGGGTCAAAACAGAAAATAGCTTATTATTTCTAAATTATAATGTTTTTTGATGTAACATTATAAGTGGACAATACAAAATAAATAAATAAATAAATAAATAAATAAATAAATGGCAATTCACGACTCCTTTAAGGCTTAAAAATAAAATTGAATGTTCATGAGGTCAAAAGTTTACATTCCCCTTGCAGAATCTGCAAAATGTTAATTATTTTATTAAAATAAGAGGGATTATACGAAATGCATGTTATTATTTATTTAGTACTGACCTGAATAAGATGTTTCACATAATTGTTTACATATAGTCCACAAGAGAAAATAATAGTTGAATTTATAAAAATGACCCCAATGAAAATTTTACATCCACTTGATTCTTAATACTGTATTGTTATCTGAATGATCCACAGCTGTGCTTTTTGTTGTTCATGAGTCCCTTGTTAGTCCTGAACAGTTAAACTACCCGCAGTTCTTCAGAAAAATCCTTCAGGTCCCACAAATTCTTTGGTTTTTCAGCATTTTTGTGTATTTGAACCCTTTCCAACAATGACTGTATGATTTTGAGATATATATACATACATATATACATATATATATATACACACACACAATAATGTATTTAGGTTTGAACAAGTAGTCTTTTATGCTTTGAGCTATTCTTCTTTTTAACATATTCACCACAATCCCAGAGTTGCATTTGGCAGACAAAATAATTAAAAAAAAGATCCTTTACAAAAGGTATCTTCATATCAAGGATGTTTGTGTTGCAACTGAGCAAAATAAAGAGAGCAAACTAAAAAAGCATG
The DNA here is from genome assembly GCA_021397915.2 of Tor tambroides. Lineage (NCBI taxonomy): Eukaryota > Metazoa > Chordata > Actinopteri > Cypriniformes > Cyprinidae > Tor > Tor tambroides. The sequence continues at coordinate 77,217 of JAFVLL020031441.1, forward strand.
AATAAATAAAGAAGGTGTAAAGCAATATAAAAAATAAAAGCATAAGACCCTCAGCAGCAATGTTTACAGTCATTCGACATGAATTTCAAAGTTCATTCCTCAAACATCCTTGTTTTCTTTTATTCCTTTCAGGTTTATTCAGAATATGAAATTCAACATTGGTTTGGTACAACAAGCTTTTTTTGGGTTATTATTGATCATCACGTCATTGATATAAACACAGACAGCTCAGTCCTCACTATCTGCTGAGAAGATAGACACTGGATATTCTGGACATAAATCAAAACGTGAAACACCACTGAGGTAAAACTAAAGGGGAAACCGGGACACCGACACATAGCCAGACCGATAAATCCTTCCTGTCCACTCCATTTAAGAATTTAAACATAAATGGAAATATCCATGGCAAAAAGCAAAACAAAGAGATATTCTGGTAATTTTTGCCATAATTCTATGTTGTTATAAGAGCTCCCATGTATCTCTCATTCTTGTTATTGTATCCATAATTTGATTTTAATTATATTGAAATGCTGTTAACATTCACAAGCACCCGTAAGCATGAGCTCCTCATCTTTTAGATTGTAGTTGCTGCTTTTATTGCTTATCATTTTCCTTTTACTCTTGAAGTGTGTTTTTATCACGTTTGACTAATGGCATTTTCTACTAATATTTCGCACATTTGCTCACTGGATGCTAGTTGTAAAATTGGACTATTCTAGGCAGATCTCTGAAACATTACTCATAAAAAACAGCGCGCAGTCTAGAGTTTATCATGTACCTCTGTCACTTGGCTCATCCTCAAGGGCACTGAATGCTTCGCGGTGTAGAACAGCACAGGACAGTGCTGTAAATACAAACGCCCTCATTCACCTGCTTTTCAGTATGAGCCACTTAAGCAAAATGTACATTGTCAAGGAGGTTGGGTTGCTGAAAGTCTAGGTTTTCGATTTTTTTAACACACTTAACCTGTCAAGTGGCAAAAAATAACCTTGTTGGAAAATTAAACATCAAAAGTAAGGGTGTAGGAGAGATCTGAGGTGTGAAAAGATGACATGATTGTAAAACTTATCAGCCTGGCTTATGAATATTAAATACACAGCACTGTGTGATTAATATTCAATAGGCTCATAAGTCCAGTAAGAGACAGACATTAGCAAATAGGTTGTATTATAAAAAGTAAATAGTAAATAGAATCAAGAAGTCCATCTTGTCATGTTTGCACTTCGTTTGTGCTTTAATTCACATGTGAAATGGCAATATACTGTAAGTAATGCAACATCCATTCCTTGTCCAATATATGAATCCAGGATTTTAGTTTTTGCTGATGAAAAAAGCATGTATTTGAGCAGCCACTTCTTTAAATGTGAAGGCAAGGGAGTTTCTGTAGAAATCTTACAAGCGCTTATGATGAGCAGATCATTGAACTGATTTCTGCTTTGATCTTCTATTGGCACAAATCATATCTCATTTAAAATTAAAGAGATTCTGCTTCCCCAATCCACATTTTGGCCCATAGCAGCAGATAGTAAAATATGATATTATCTATAAGATTATGTGGCATTCTGATTGAATTGAGAAGCCTTGTAAATGGCAATTCAATTCCTGAATTTGAATTGAGGTAGCTAACAGGATGCAATATATATATATATTATACACATACATACACACAGGTGCATCTCAAAAAATTTGAATATCATGAAAAACTTCATTTTTTTTGTAACTGATGCTTGAGTTTGTGTTAAAGGAGCCCTGACCAAGTATCGAGTGCATAAATGAACATACTAACATACTACATAAAATTACATAAAAATTACAAACTATATAAAACTTGAACTTTTCTGTTTTGCAAATCCTTTTTTTGATTGATCTTAGGAAATATTCTAATATTTTGAGATACTGGATTTTTGACTTTCATGAGCTGTAAGCTCTAATCATCAAAATTAAAAAAACATTTTGAAATGTTTTACTTTACATGTAATGAATCGAAAATATATATGGAAGTTTCACTTTTTGAAATAAGTTACAAAAAAATGAAGTTTTTCACGATATTCGAATTTTCTGAGATGGACCTGGACTCATATATATATATATATATATATATATATATATATATATATATATATATATATATATATATATTCTGCATGAATTAGTTTTTTTTCTGCATGAATTATTTATCCAGCCAGATTAGACCATATTAATTACACAGCCCTGCATCTGGAAAATAATTTCTGCTGATTTGCAAAAAAGGCCTCAGAGAACTTTACATAAACACAAATAATAACTAAAAGGTAAAAGTAAGCTTTTCCACAAAATCTGTAATTTTCTGTGGCGGATGTAATAAAACACCTGAAAACATCTGAATTTTAGAATTAGGCATAAAATAATGTCTTCTGAATCATTCATACAATATCAAAATCATCTGAGAATTGAACAAATAGTTATAACCTGGCTCAAGAATCATACCTTTGTGGCAGTTTTTCTCGCAATGTTTGCATTAATGTTTAATACAGGACTTATTCACTTTACAAATGTCTGTCAAAAACAAAAATGCTATGAAATACACATAACATTTTGGAAGAAAGTGTGATATACTATAACAAAACAGGCACTATTTTTGGAATCAGCACCCCAAAAACAATAAGAAACAAGGGTTCAGTAATTCAGATGATTTAGTGATAAAACATTGTGTAAAACATGTTTATGTCATTTTTATATGTTCAGCTTGGGGTTGCTTCACCCAGAGATGTACAAATATGTGTAGATATGGCCAAATGGTTGAAAGAACTCTTGCGTTATGCTCTTTCAAATGTTCAGTCTTTGAACATGATACATGCTTGGATCATTCAGTATAGCCTAGAGCTTGACATGGTCATGAATTCACTATTCCTCTATGTAGCTGCATGCGTCCTTCTTCATATGGATGGAAATTTAGAATCTGGTATCCATGGTTACAGTGCTGTCTTGGGGAGACTATCATCAGCGAAGCACAATGTCTAATTGATAATGAATCATTTTTTCTTGGGGAAAAAAAGAATTGGCTATTTTTTGCAGTTTTGTCCTATAGAACTGATATACTGATACATACACACATTTCTGACATGTAGTGTATATTTAAAATATTTAATTTTATTTATTTATTTTTGGTCATCATACATTTTGGGATTAGAAAAAACAGGGACAAGCAAGCAATAAAGAAATCTTCAGGTACTGTACTGTTCTCAGATCAGTTCAGGAGTGGTATACTGTTACTCAGCACCTTGGGACAGAAACATCCCTCATCCCTTCTGCGTAAACAGAGTCGTCTCTTTGATCCGGCTCAACTTATCGCTCCAGCGGCGTGCAGCATCCTGCAGCAGACCAGCACTCACGCTTAAATTAAATAGGCTCAAAGGCCAGCTATCTTCTGATGAAGATGCTCTGCCTACATATTTATCAAAGCTGGATTATTAGAGTTTGCTTTAGCTTCTACTTTTAGGTGTTTTATGGAATCTCGTAATCCAATTATGACACTATTTGGGGTTAGAGGAGAAAGATAAATATTCCTTTTTTCCTTTCCTTTCCTTTCTTCTCTAGTTATTTGGTTAATAAAGCTCCGGACTGTTTTACGGCATCGCAAGAGCTGTGTTCTGACGAGTAAGTCTAAGAAATCGATGAAATAGCAAAAGAATGAATGAATAAATAAATAAATAAAGCTGGCTTATGAAAGTTATGTAAATTCGGAAAGCAAATCAGGCAGTGTGCTGAAATGCCACCGTTCTTTGGATTCAGACAAATGCGTCCAATTTTCAGGTTATTGTGCTTAAGCAAAAAGCTTACAAAGTGCTTTTCTTTTCTTATAAAGCTTTTTAAAGTTTATGCACAGTGTGCAGCTCTTAGCATTCAAACGGAACGTTTTATTTTGACACCGTTTTATGTTTAATGCAATGCATTCCGCTGAATACTTTACCTGCTGAAGTCTTAATCCAGTGTTTTTACCAAGATCACACCTGGTTTAAATCGCAGCAGAACTGGCTCACCGTTGTTTCTGTCACTTGTTGTGTTCTGCTTTACATTTTTTATGACCAAATTTATACTGCGGGTTTATCAACTCTGCCCTCTTTTCTGAACAAACTGGAAAAGTGCCAGTGTAATGTGACTCTGCACCATTCCCACGCCAGCTGCTCTTCCCTGAGAACCAGGACAGAGCGAGAGTGCTGCAGGCCCTGTCGTGTGGAAATTACTGGATGTGGCCTTTGAACCGCGTTAGTTCAGCAGATTTAACTGTCTACCCATCCCCACAGAGCTATGTCCCATCAGCCACAAGGGAAAAAGAGCCTCCCGTATGGATGCTGTTATCAGATTTGTGGTGTTGTGCCCTTTTAGGCCCTATAGTATAAGTTCAGCCAAACGTAATTCCTCAGTGTCAGAGTTTCTGCACCGTTGATCGCCCTCCCTCCGCTCTCTCAGAACTCTTTAGAAGGGTAATAGCAAGTACGTTTTTGGACTAGAATGGCCACCGTAGACCTAACCTCGACATTCAGAAACTGCATTCTGATTTACAGGGTCCAAACGCGCTTGGATAACTGCAGTGGATATCTTAAGAAGTTTGTTTTGACAAAATTTGTTCAACTGAAAGTCCCTGCAACATCAACAACACAGATAACACCTCATGCATATTTAAGACATCATATACTAATGTATATAAATTAATTAAATAGTATATTATGGTACATAGGGCGAGATTTACTAAACAGGCAAATTAGCGTTAGAGCGCAATTCCATAAAAGCGTCGATGGGAGGGGACAATTCTGTGTGTAATTTACTGACAATGCGCACATTAAAGAACACAGACACAGCCAGATCATTTCCATAATGACCAGCAAAATCTACCAAGAGCAGCGCAAATTAGCACCTGCTTTAAGACAATGGCAAAAATACCAGTAATTTTAGTAAATCGCATTGAGTGATTCATTTTAATACTCTCCTCCCATAAATTTTGCACCTGAAAGGGAAACTCCTTCAAATGCATATTCAATAAGGTCAGGTGCAAAAATAACAGGCAATTAAGTGTGCAATTAAAATTACAGTTACTTATGAAAATGTTAATGTTTACAAAGGGGATTACATCGGAATATTTCTTATATTAATATTTACTATTTCTGGTTATGATTTTGAATCTGTATTTAACCTCAGAACGATCTCAAAGTAAAAAGAGGTGTTAACCCTGCATGCTTTACATGTTTAAAAATCATTAACAGTTTGATAGAATTTTAGAAAAGTAATCAAATTTAATCAATTACATTACTTTAATAAAGTAATTGGAATAGTTACACTAGGGAACTTATGTTAATTTTAGGCATTTGGTAGGGTTAAGAGATCTAGAATATGGTCATACAATAATATGTGCTTTAGTACTACTAAATAGTACTAATACTAATAAACAGCCAATATGCTAGTAATATGCATGCTAATAAGCAACTAGTTAATAGTGAACAGCAGGGGCGTCACTAGTGGAGGGATGAACATGATTTTTCGATCGCAACACTGAACGTAAATTTGAGGGGGCCAAAATTCAGTGCACAGTGACGCCACTGGTGAATAGTGTTCCCAAATTACTAACTTATTTTTATGTCCGTGTGTTTATTTTATATCTTTCTCCATCTTTCATATAGACACTTTATAGGCACTTTCATAGACATTAATTAGGAGAAAAACATCAGAGCTTCAACTCCTTGTCCTTTTCAAGTCGCAGATGGTACGCAGTGACTGTTGTTGTTGGGTAAGGTTCCTTCACCTCTTCTGAAATAATACATCAGTGCTAGTTTCTGGACTTTTTGGAATTTCATCTATGATAGCCGAATGTCTGTGAAGTCCAGCTCACAGCACGCTATCAGGTGATTGGAATGTTCACAGGCCACATGTTAACTGACCTAAAAAAAACAACAACATCCAAACCAAGCCCTCATCGGCTATCTAGATCTTGATTCCACACATTCAGGTCTCATAAACTTAAGCTTTTAGCAATTACAGAATTCTCTAATTAGGACTTTCTAGTGATTGCTTTAGCAGTGACAGAAATAAAGAAACAACAACAATAAAAAGAAGAGCTGCTCTGACAGATATGCTAAGCAGTCTTATAGTCTGCCAACTTCCATTTACCTCCACTTCCATGTGATTGTGAAGCTCTGTCAAAGTAGACAGCTATTAAATACCTAGCTCACTGATGCCTTTAATGAGGACCTCTGGGTGATGGCCAGCTCGCCTTGTTACCATGGAGTGATTAAAAATGGATTCCTCATCCCTCCTGTTTTACCTGCCTCCACTCCTCTGCCCCTCTCTCCCATTCTTCATCTTTAATCAACTACTATAAATACTGACATTGTCATTAAAGGGATGGTTCACCCAAAAATGAAAATTCTGACATCAAGTTATTCAACCTCATGCTGTTACAAACCCATATGACCTTCTTTTGTCCATGGAACACAAAAGAACACGCTCTTAAAAAAATAAAAGTTCTTATTGGAATCTATGGTTCCATGAAGAACCTTTAAAGGAATAGTTTATCAAAAAATGAAAAAAAAAAAAAATCCTGAAAATGTACTCACTCTTAGGCCATCCAAGATGTAGATGAGTTTGTTTCTTCATCGGAACAGATTTGGAGAAATTTAACATTACATCACTTGTTCACTGCAGTGAATGGGTGCCGTCAGAATGTGAGTCCAAACAGCTGATAAAAACGTCACAATAATTCACAAGTAATCCACACGACAAATTTTCAGCAAATTTTCAATTTCGGTGAACTATTCTTTAAACATCCACGGAACATTTTCAGTGCACAAAAGGTTTAGATTATAAAATGTTAATATCTCCATAATAGTTCCTCTGGCATCATCATTATTTTTAAATGTGCCATAGTGTCAATATCTAGAAAAGGACAAAAAGCACCAAAAGTATTCATTCGAAGTTATGTACTATATTCAAAATCTGAACACACTTTTCTATTCACCACCCATCATGTCTCAAAGCATTGCAACTAATATCAATGAGTAAACTTTTTGATATTGGTCATCAAAGTAAAACTTATCAAAGTCTAAATTCTGTATTTTTGAAACTACATCAAAATGCAAAAGGAATGAAACCTCACAACAGGAGGTAAGCTGAGGAACTGCTGTGTGCGTGTGGGCAGTCTATGTACCAGCACACGTCACATGGGGCAGTGGTGCTGTCTCGACTGCTTAAATAAATCTCTCTTGTGGTAAAGGATGATTGGAGCATGCTGGGCTCAATACTCATTGAAGTATATTTAATAGGACTTAATTGCTCCCACAAGCTCTGTTAATGTTTAAGTGCTGGATGATGTTGTCTCTGGCTCTCCTTATTAGGGTTTGGATCAGGTCGTTAATGACGATACAATTGTTTGGTCAAGATTTAAAATGTTCCTCATTATCACAGCAGGCGTTCACTAAATCCAGCCACTATTGAATTCTAACTGAAATAAATTCTGATTTAATTTCATATAGTAGACCTGGAATATGGTTACTGAGCTGTGAGACAAAATCCCAAGCTTACAAGTCTAGGTGGAACTATTTTTCAAGTGTCATGATATGCTATGTATACAAAAATGTAACATCTATTTTTATTAGAGTATGTGTTGTAAAGCTAGAATCTACTGAAACTACATGATTCTCCTGTTTTCCCATTTAATTTGCACCACCTGCTGTCTCTGTTTCATAAATCACACACTCCTGTTGTTACAATTGCACTGCAACATGATTAAAGTCATTTAAGCAATATCAAATAATAAGCAGGTAATCATAGCTGTATTGATATACAGACCAACAACTTTATGTATGATCTATTTTTGATCTGATGTTAGATTTATGCATCAGTTTAATACAAATTCAAGAAGTTAACATTGAATAACTTACATTTTAGACACAATGTCCAAAGATGCTTCTATTTTTGCTCCACCAATGAAAATAGTTCCAAACAAAGCCACAGTACAATTAATCATTGGGCATCTGAATGAATCTGTTTTTGAATGAATTGGCTTAGTGAATTGTTCAAAGACTCCATAAAAACAGTTCCGGAACCACATACTAGCATACTTTTCTTACTACTTTTACGATATACACTGAACAAAATTATAACGCAACACTTTAGTTTTTGCCCCCATTTTTCATGAACTGAACTCAAAGATCTAAGACTTTTTCTATGTACACAAAAGGCCTATTTCTCTCAAATATTGTTCACAAATCTGTCTAAATCTGTGTTAGTGAGCACTTCTCCTTTGCCGAGATAATCCATCCACCTCACAGGTGTGGCATATCAAGATGCTGATTAGACAGCATGATTATTGCACAGGTGTGCCTTAGGCTGGCCACAATAAAAGGCCACTCTAAAATGTGCAGTTTTACTGTATTGGGGGGGTCCGGGGGGGTCCGAAAACCAGTCAGTATCTGGTGTGACCACCATTTGCCTCACGCAGTGCAACACATCTCCTTCGCATAGAGTTGATCAGGTTGTTGATTGTGGCCTGTGGAATGTTGGTCCACTCCTCTTCAATGGCTGTGCGAAGTTGCTGGATATTGGCAGGAACTGGAACACGCTGTCGTATACGCCGATCCAGAGCATCCCAAACATGCTCAATGGGTGACATGTCCGGTGAGTACGCTGGCCATGCAAGAACTGGGATGTTTTCAGCTTCCAGGAATTGTGTACAGATCCTTGCAACATGGGGCCGTGCATTATCACGCTGCAACATGAGGTGATGGTCGTGGATGAATGGCACAAAAATGGGCCTCAGAATCTCGTCACGGTATCTTTGTGCATTCAAAATGCCATCGATAAAACGCACCTGTGTTCGTTGTCCATAACATACGCCTGCCAATACCATAACCCCACCGCCACCATGGGCCACTCGATCCACAACGCTGACATCAGCAAACCGCTCACCCAAACGACGCCATTCACGCTGTCTGCCATCTGCCCTGTACAGTGAAAATCTTTGATTATGCAAACCGATTGTTTCAGCAGCTGTCCAGGTGGCTGGTCTCAGATGATCTTGGAGGTGAAGATGCTGGATGTGGAGGTCCTGGGCTGGTGTGGTTACACGTGGTCTGTGAAATTCTCTGAAACGCCTTTGGAGACGGCTTATGGTAGAGAAATGAACATTCACTTCACGGGCAACAGCTCTGGTGGACATTCCTGCAGTCAGCATGCCAATTGCACGCTCCCTCAAAACTTGCAACATCTGTGGCATTGTGCTTTGTGATAAAATTGCACATTTTAGAGTGGCCTTTTATTGTGGACAGCCTAAGGCACACCTGTGCAATAATCATGCTGTCTAATCAGCATCTTGATATGCCACACCTGTGAGGTGGATGGATTATCTCGGCAAAGGAGAAGTGCTCACTAACACAGATTTAGACAGATTTGTGAACAATATTTGAGAGAAATAGGCCTTTTGTGTACATAGAAAAATTCTTAAATCTTTGAGTTCAGCTCATGAAAAATGGGGGCAAAAACAAAAGTGTTGCGTTTATAATTTTGTTCAGTATATTTATATCAAATGCTGAATTCGGAACAGCATACTACTTTCAGAACTGCATACTACTTTTATCAATACTATTTTTACCGTATTTTTCCATGGCAGAAATAGTAAGAGTAGTGTGCCAGAATGGGGTTCTGAATTTTAGTGAATTGATTGACTGAATGATTTAGTGATTCTCTCCTAAATACAGAGGTTGCATCGGATACAGCAGATAAAAAACAGTATGTGAAAAAAGTAGTATGTCTGAACTCACATTATTTTTAAAACAGTAGTCATAAAAACCTACTATTTCTGGTGAGATTCTAAAGTGTGCATACAATGTACACTTTACTATCCCTTCAGACCATGGGACAGATTTGTAAATGGCTGTGACGTAATGCAGTTGGATACAAGCTTATGCTATTTCGGATATAGTTTCATTCCAAATTGAATCAGCGTTTTGAATGAATCAGCTGAATGAATGATTCATTCATTCATTCATTCACTCACTTGTCACCACCTACTGACACAGCAGTGTAACCTGCCTAAAGAGTCCATGAAATATCCCCACCACAGTCTGTCTGGAAAGAGAATTTTCTAGAATAAAATATTAAAACTTCTAAATGGATATTTTAGAGCATCATGGGAACAATTTAAATTCTCAGTGCAGGGCATTATGTCTTGTCTGCTGTTCTGTTAAAGAACTTGATGTTGTCTGATATCTGATTCTGTTGCATACATATAAAATCCTCTTTATGTCCCATTTGGGTACTGTGAATTATGGGCTGGTTTTGTTTTGATGTGATGTAATGTATAAGTCTGTACACCCTTTATCTGAAATATACATAACCATCCACAAAACTGGGAGGGAGCTACTACGTCACAGAGCCGTGTATAGCCTGCTATGTCAGAGCTCCTCAGGGTGTTGGATTTCCTAGTGAAAGATTCCGGCTCACAACAAATCGAGGGAGTATTCACGCACTGAGTTGTCACACACAATTATTGGGAATATCCTACGACACCATCATCCATGCATGTAACAATGCATTTGAATGTGTTTGAACAGGATTAAATAGGGTCAAATTATGTACATCATGCCTAATCAGAGGGATCAGTTTCAGAGAGTAAATACCGGAAGAATTCACGTGCAAAGCAAGCAGATGGTGATGATACAGGTTTTATCATTGTCCCTACAACTGGATGGAATTATTTGATCCCTAAAACAACAGCATGATTAGACTGATAAACTGAATTGCTTATCTCATGCATTGCATGGCCCACCATGAAAGGCATAGAGAGTATTACAGACTACCCATATCACCAGGGTGGATGATATATTTAAAGTTTGCATGAAATGAAAGTTCAGAAAAAAGGTCCAAAACTAAGAACTGTTCACTGAAAGGTTCTTTGGGGAGCCAAAAATTGTTCTCTATGGCTTCACTACGAAAACCCTCTTTTGGAACCTTTATTTTCATGAACTTTAGACATGAAGATTGCACAGATCCCTCATAGCCTTCTTTTCAATTGCAAAAAATTAAATATGGCCTCTACCCTGAGGTCCATTGATCAGTGTTGTCATTTCCATATTTCAGATCTTGTATTGAGAAGTTTAAACTAGAGGAACTGTGGCAATATGGCTACGACTCCCTGTCTAATTTCTTATTTCTATAGTCTTGGTTGTCAAGTTTATTCATTGACGTAATAAAATTGGAAACATCTGTCGCTGGTCCATCTGTCCACTGTTCAGACAGGCGAAAAATGTGTGTGTGAAGCATCAGGCTCTTCATTATTACTATATTTATGACCAGAGATTTGGAGAAACTATGAGCAGTGGTTCATGTTTACAAATCAGATTAAGCAGATTTTTTGCTAAGTGCTGCCGAATAAGAATTTTCCTCCCATATTGACTGAAAACAGACTATAAGATGCTCATATTATTATTTTTAAAATCACTTTTTCATTCTCCACTCAAAGTTCTTTTTTCCAATATATATCTTCCATTACATTCCTCTATTTTTGTTTATAGTGGAGTGCCGCAAAACTCCACATCAATCTGAGATTTTGTCACCGGAAACAAATAGCACTTGTGTTGAGAGAGTGCATTATGGTTCTCAGTCGACTGAAACTGCTAAAATTATGTTTCAAGTTGGTGCCAATTTCAAGACTAGCTGAGGTGGAATTTATTTGTGAACAATAGAATGTTTGATATACGATCGATATTAAAGCAATGTGAGCTGTGAGATATCACCAATTTAACTCCCTTTTCAAGAACAATATACCAACAAATCAATATATGGCTACAAATGAGCACAACAACAGTCACACAAAGCCTCTTATTGGTTTTGAATGTACAGTAAATCAACTTTGTACCTTTAATTGCAAGAGTGATGAATATATTTCAGGGTGTCTAGCTATTTAACTGACAGTGAAGGGCAGTGAAGATGCACCAGTGAATCTCTGGATCTTTTGTAATTGTGTCACAGTAGAAAATGATGGATGAGGCACGTTTGCACACCACTTTCAAAACGATTATCAGTGACACACTAATGTCTTCATGCGGCAGTTACGAACAGCATATTTAGCTAGATACATTCATTCCTTTTTTGTTTGTTTGTTTGATCAATGATAATTGGTTGCGAAAACCGGATATCGGCTATAAGGTGTGAGATCAAGTAAATGGACCAAACCAGATGCTTGAGAAAGGATTTAAATTATTGAACACAGACGAAGAATCAGCCCTTTTGGCTCGAAACGAATTGTAAGCTTGAAGTGAGAGGTAAATTCTAGTAAATACTATGGCTTACACACAGTTAAACCCTCATGCACACAAACACACAGAATTATTGTATGCGAGCACATTTTCCCCCTATAAATCCAGATTAATGACAAAAGCTCTCAGTAAACAGCAAAAGTGCTCTGACAGCAAAAAGAACCATAAAGCTTGGAGGACAATAGGCAATGGTTAAGCTTTGCTCCATAGAGAACATGTGTTTGGCCCACATTCATGTGTTCTGAACTGCAATTCACTCTTATATCACTGTGTTTTATTTAAGTGCACCTTTTATGGCATATATGCTACCTCAGATGCAGCTTCTGTGCTGCTTTTGCAGTAAAAAACTGTTGTAAAAAAACGGCCAAAATCTGACAGTAACATTAAAACAGTAATATTCTGTAGAAAACAATGCATTCTGGGCAATATTTTGCCATTTAAGAAATTGCTGTTAATTTACAGCCAATTTTTAACAGTACTCTACTGTATTTAAGTAATACGGTTTTTTACTGTTTGCAATGCATTGTGGGCTTTGTTAAATACAGTGTAATGCAGTATTTTTTATATTTGTTTTTAATTGGGTGTACAAGTGCGAGTACAAGTTTGCTCAAAGTGCGTTACTCTTTTGTCAGTTTGGTTAATTTGCAATTTTCAAGCATCCGAAATCATTTTCAGTCAGGTACTTGTGATGACAATTTTTTACAAACGTCATTTGTAAAGCACTTTTTTCCCGAAGAGGAAACAAGTTCGAAGGACATCTGCTTTACATCGCCATTTGCCATCCGAAGTCCTTCAACTGCATTGAGCTGCATCTGCATCTGGACCTACACGGTAATTAAAAGCATTTTCTTATATTCCTCACCAGTATTTTATTCAGGTAGTATTACCAGAAGTAATGTTATGACATCAATGCTCAGCAAGCTGTCGAGCTAGTGAGTGTGTGGTTTTAAAATGCCCCTTCAGTGCTGAAATGTGAATATTTACACGCATTTAGGTTTTATCAATTGTAAAACATCTCTTCACCGCTAAAATGTGTGAATAATTCAAACATATACACGCATTTTACAGTCACCAGGTTTTATCAATTGTAAAACGTCTCTTCACCGCTAAAATGTGTGAATAATTCAAATGAATTTAAACAATTGTAGTATCAGGCTGCAACATAAAAAAATTGAAAAAATTTAAGGGGGTCTGAATACTTTCCGTACCCACTGTATACACACGTGGACAACATTGCTGGTACCCTTCTATTAAAGAAAGAAAAACCCACAATGGTCACTGAAATCACATGAAACTGACAAAAGTAATAATAAATAAAATTTACTGAAAAGTAACTAATGAAAATCAGACATTGCTTTTGAATTGTGGTTCAACAGAAGCATTTTAAAAAAAATGAATGTAAGTAATGAAACTGGCCTGGACAAATATGATAGTACCCTTAAATTAATATTTTGTTGCACAACTTTTTTTTTGTGAACAATTATTTTTATTAAGCAGTCATTTCAGTACAATACAAAATATAACACACCAATCCAGACTGCAGCCATACCCCCCACCCACCAACCCACCAGGCAGACCCACACTGTGCCGAGAAAAACAAGACAATGCAGTGGAGAAAAGTACAAAGTGCAATACCCAATCAAAAGATATAAATAAAAAAAATATACACAAATTCAAAATAAATTATATATCAAAAAGAACAAACAAAAGATTTTACAATGTCAAAAATAGCATTCCAGGTCTTCAAAGTTTTTGTCTTTGCTCCATGAATACGAGCTGTAGATAGTTCCATAGAAACAATGTCAAGCAAAGATAAGCCCCATACACGTCTGGTCATTGAATGGGGAGGAACCCAGCAACTGACTAACATTTTCTTTGCAGCAGTGAGAGCAGCTAAAAGTAAGTTTCTCTGTTGCGGAGACAGAGCCAATTCAGAAAAGTTATTTAAGAAGAAAAGATCTGGAGTCAAAACCACATCCTTTTCTAATAGGAATGATATGTCATGAGCAAGCTGAGACCAGAAAAGAGAAAGTGCAGAGCATTCCCCCAAAAAATGTAAATATGTACCGAGTGCCCCCTGCGGACATAAATTGCAATTTGGGGAAGGTGACACATGCATATTGAAGCGTTTTAAAGGGGACAGATAGAGTTTATGTAGTAATTTCCAATGGATCATCTGATGATTTGGGTTTTTTTGAGGATGATGTGAATGTCTCCCAAATTTGATCAGAAAATAAAGTTTGTAAGTCACTACTAACATCCTTAGCCCAGATAGTTGTTATGTATAATGGTTTGTATGATTGTTTGAGGAGAAAAGAGTAAATAACTGAAGCAGAAATAACAGAATTATGTGACGCAAAGCACGGACCTAATACGAAGATACATGAAAAAGGAGGTTCCTGGTAGATTAAAAAGAGCCTTAATATCTTGAAATGATTTCAGGCTTTTATCATAATAAATGTCACCAAAGGAATTTACTTTACATTTAATCCATTGTGGACAGTAAAATGGGTTTTTACCTGAAAAAAAAATTACCATTATGGAACAAAGGTGAATGACGATGCCACCTCAAGTTTGGCTATATCTTCCTGGTCACCGTTCTCCAAGTAGAAATAAAATGTGTTATGATAGGGCCAAAACGAAGTTTACATTGTCTAAGTGAGACACCAGCAAAAACCAAATGTTCTATATTGTGTGGAGAAACAAGAGATTCTTCAGTAGCCCACCATGAGGTTGACACATTTGGTTTAAACCAGGAAGACAGTGCATGAAGAGTAAAGGAGTCAGCGTATAATTTAAAATTTGGAAAGGACCAACCACCATCTGATCTGTTACGCTGTAAAGTAGATAATTTAATTCGGAGGCGTTTACCATTCCAAATATATTGAGAGATTACCGAATCAAGTTTTTTCCAATAGCCAGCAGGTGGGGGTAGAGGAATCATAGAGGAATAGAAATTAACACGAGGAAGGATGTTCATTTTAACAGCAGATATTCTTGCTTGGAAAGAAGTAGGAAGATGCGTCCAATTTGCCAGAACTGAGGTGACTTTAGCCAAGTTTTTATTCAAATTTTCTGAGATAATATCCTGCAAGGACGGATAGATATCTATACCTAAGTATGTGAAAGAATGCACCACTGGAATAAAACCAGAAAATGTTGCAGACCCAACACAAAAATTGAGAGGGAGCAGATATGACTTTGTCC
>JAFVLL020031445.1:0-26885 GCA_021397915.2 Tor tambroides
ATTTCAATGCACCTGTCCACAGCCACCACAACACTCTGAGAGCTGGTCTCCCCCACTGACTCCTGGATATGAGCCATCTGACGCTTGTCTGGACCTCCGACCAGAGTACCTGCAGGAGACCAATAATGTTGTTTTGCTCCATAAGGAACATCGTCCACACTCCAATAAACAAACAATAAACAGACTGAACACTTCGGCTGCATCCATGAACTATTAACTGCAGTCGTACAATGGCCTACCTAAGCCGAGGGGCATGAATTCCTCTCCCCCTGATGGGAAGCCCTTTATGCTGCCTCCCTGGTCCCGGACCACACCGGAGATATAACGCGTCTTCACCCCTGTCCCAATCAACTGGGCCAACTCCAGCTGACTGATACATCTCAGAATCTAAACAAAGAGCAGGCAGATGTGTAGAGGCTAAAAAGAAACTTTAGCAAATCAATAGTTTTGGAGGAGAGCAGGGGTTTATGCCCACCAGCGGGCTCAACAAAATGACCTGGATGACCTGCTGGTCTGGGATGAGTGTGAAAGTGTTTTAGGCCAGTTTTCTATTATGTATTCTACATTTCTTTTAAAGGATTAGATCACTCCAGAATAAAAATTTCCTGATAATTTACTCACCCCCATGTCATCCAAGATGCTCATGTCTTTCTATCTTTAGTCAAAAAGAAATTGAGGTTTTTGAGGAAAATATTCCAGCATTTTTCTCCCTATAGTGGACTTCAATGGGACCAACAGGTTGAAGGTCCAAACTGCAGTTTCAATGCAGCTTTAAAGAGCTCTACACAATCCCAGCCGAGGAATAAGGGTCTTATCTAGCGAACCGATTGGTCATTTTCTAAAAATAAATAAAATGTATATACTTTTTAACCACAAATGCTCATCTTGCACTAGCACGACGTCACACATTACGTAATCACGTTGGAAAGTTGGCTGAAGTACCGACCTAGTGTTTACAAAGGGAACATGCAAAGAAAGTCAAACGCCCTTTACAAAAAAAACGGTAAAACAAATTTGAGGAGAAAATGAAATGAAATGAGTTTTTCGCCCTACCCTAACTTTTTGAACCGGAGTACAAAGACAAAGAACTAACCGCACGTGACTTTTCCAACGTGATTACATAATGCGCGAAGTCGTAGACGCACATCGCAGAGCTAGTGCAAGACGAGCTTTTGTGGTTAAAAAGTATATAAATTTTCATTTTTAAATGATAATAAGACCCTTCTCGGCTGAGATTGTGTAGAGCCCTTTGAAGCTGCATTGAAACTGCAACGTGGACCTTCAACCTGTTGATCCCCCATTGAAGTCCACTATATAGAGAAAAATCCTGAAACATTTTCCTCAAAAACCTTCATTTCTTTTTCGACTGAAGAAAGAAAAACATGAACATCTTGGATGACATGGGGTGAGTAAATTTTCAGGAGATTTTCATTCAGGAGTGAACTACACCTTTAATGGAAAACCAGGAATCGATTTGGGGTAATTACAGCACACTTTGAGGACATTGCTGACACTATGCTGAACTCCATTCCCACGCTCTGATGCCTACCTCATGCCAGGAGTTTCCCAAGTAGTTTCCATCGGTGTGGGCAACCATGATGAGAGTCTTTATGGTGTCAATGTTCTTCTGCTTCATCTCTGTGATACTTGAGCTAGCGGTGAGCAGTGTAAACCGGGCCAAGGCCTGGATGTAGGCATCTCTCTCCAACTGTGAAACAGAAAAAAAAAAAGGAAGAACTAGCCTAAATAAAAAAGGCTTGAGTATGATTTGTCACATGAAAAGTGTAAAAACACAAACCTGCATGTTGAAGATGCAGGCGATCCTGATTGCACATCGGATCCCCTCCAGACAAAGAGACGCCACGTCCTGATCGTCACAATCCTGGAGTCCTACGCTGAACGCCGCCAACAGAGGAGTCCAGGCCAGCTGTTTTACATACATCAAAACACAGAGACATACATACTGAGAAATGAACCCACAGATAACATACTTTCAAAGTTGAACTTCTTTTCAACATTTACAGACTGATGTGTGAAACCACAACATCCTGGAACAGTATCAGATCATGTCTCCTCCATGACCTGCTCATGATCCTTTTGACCTAACAATGACTTTCTGTTCCAGTACTCAGCTGGCATTGAACTGTGGTTTATTGGACGTGCGCCATTACCTTGAACATGGGCCGGACGTGCTCTAGGTGAGTAGCACTGAAGAAGGGAGCCTGAGCGTGGCTTACAGCCTCCATCAGAGCTTTAGCTGTTTTGGCCATCTGCTCCATCTCCATGTTATACAGCAGCCTTCTCTGCTTCTCATTGGCTACATCTAACAGGTAGACAAACAGCTCACATCGGCATTCAGCAGGGTTTTATTTAATTCCATCAAAAGAAATTACAGGTATTTTGTTGAGAGGCTCTTACTCTGTTTGCTGGATTTGGGAGTGATGGAGTATTCTTTGCTCTCCTTCAAAGCAATCTTCTTTCCTGCAATTTCGTCGTAGATGGAGGAGAGATACTCCTCGGGCAGGTCCTTACTGTCATTAATGCCACGGTTCATTTTTATGTACTGCTCCTTCGTCATTTTGTTCTTCACCTGAGGAGAAGAGAAAAAAACAAAACTAGATTTTTACATTTCATGGAAATAAAAACATGCTTGCTTTTTTTAGAATGTTCCTAAATGCTGGATGGTTGCAAGACTGTGGTTTTGCAGTTACCAAGGTTCTGGTTAGTTGCCAAGGTCTCTTAGCAAATACAAAGCAAAGCAAAAGGAAAGAAGGGAGATAAGTGAGCCAAAAAAAAAAAAAAAAGTAGTCTTACCTGTGGACTGTGCAGGTCGGTGGTTAACATGATGATGGAGTAGGCCAGAACGTAAGCTGTGTCTGCGCTGGCAAACAGAGTCTGCCTACAGAACAACAGACAGAGTCAGCACAAACACAAACCCCAGCAAGCCTTACAAATATACAACTCTTCCTCAGACTACAGAACTTACCCCTGATTGCACTCTAGGTATCGGGCGGCAAACTTCTCCATGAGCCTATCGATTTTCTGGGCTTCACCTGGAAGCCTGAAGCCTTCCAGGAAGGCACGGAGCGCTGACACAAAGTCTTTGCCACAAAAGTCCAGCCGGTCCACATAGCAATACATCACTTCTTTATTAAACTTCACATTCTCTCCCAGGAACTCGCCAACCTGAGTCTGATCACACACAGCAAAACCTAAGTCTTGGTGCATTAATTTATCCATATCTTAAAACAAGCATGAACTTACTGTGTCCAATCGCTCCTCCTGTTGCAGGAACTGTGCGATGTCCTCTGGAGTGGTGCCCAGCATGCCTTGCTCCTGCAGGTACTGCAATCCCCTTTTTGGTTTCTTGTTAAACCTTTAAGAAACACAGAAATGGTCAAAGAAAAATATGGAAAGAAAAAATAAAGACACTTAAAAAAAGACATCTTACAGCTCAATGCCATGCTCGATGATCTCTTTCTGCTGCTTGATGACCTCATACTGCTCGGGGTGATCCTGCTGAGACTGCTGAACTCCAGAAGACACAGTGGAGTCCAGAGAGCTCACACTATCTCTGCGAGAGGAAAGATTCTCATGGAGCTTCCCATCCGCACTGTCGCCCTCTGCTGGACGTTCCTGACCTGCAGTGCAACACAGTCTAGACTTACTAAATTCTGATGATACAGACGATTAAAACAGATCTCAGTGTCATCTTACCAAGGTTGGCCTGCAGGTTGGGGTTGACGTACATGTCTCTGCTCCATTCCACCATGCACTTCAAAATGGACACCAGACACTCCAGCCCTTTCTTTCTCAAACTCAGCTCCTACAAATGAATCATTGACCGAACAACTCTGAATTAATTATTACACACTAACAGTGTGGTTGGGGAAGATTTTCCCTCCAGTGAATCATGCACTTGTTTTTTTTACTGGAGAAGTTTGTACCGTTCTAGAATTATTTTTTAAAATGCAGTACTGTGGCATTGCTAATATTGTTGGCAATATCTTTTTAGATTTTTTTTTTTTTTTATATTTTTACCACATTTTGCGTATATCGAAATTTGGTACCGAACGACAAGACGTTTTTCGATACTCGGTGGTATCGAGGCAATTCGGTCGGTGCCTAAAAAGTATCGAACTCGATACCCAACCCTACTTAATAATTTTCTGAAAATCTTGATACTTTCTTTTGATCGATAGAAAGTTTGAAAGAATAGCATTTAATGTCTTAACTGTAACTTTTTCTCAATTTAATCATTTTAATTAGCTGACTAAGAGTATTATTTTAAAAACAATTACTGACCCCACTTTTGAACGGTCATGTATGTCTTATTAAACAAATGAAAAACAAATTAAAGTGTATTCACTTGCCCTCCATTAGAAAACTGTAAAGTAAGAAACACACCAGAATATCTGTGGAGGACTCTGAGCCACGGTCGTCCACCATGCCATTCATCTGCTGCGTGTCGACCCGAACAACAGGGGGCGGCACTTTGGTTTCTGAGTCAGAATGTTGATCTAAGCCTGTGGTAGAAACAGATGTAGGAGTGACTACTATGTCATAGGTTCACATAAAGCTACAGTCAACTATTTCCAGTGCGACATACCTCCTTCCACAGAGCTATCTCCCAGTCCACTGTCTGGCTCAGTCTCTTCCTGAACCTCAGTGCCTGCTTCTGTCTCAGGCTGCGGATGGGCCTCCTGTCCCTCAACACCTCCTGCCACTGATGAAGTCGTCTGGTCTGACTCCTGAATCTCTTCATCTTTAAAAACAGTCAAATTAAATAAAATAAAATGCATCAAAACTGCTTTCTGAAAGATAACAGGAAATTGCCAGAACCTTATAATTTGGAGTCATTTCTCATATATCCCGACACCAGTGATTCCCCGTACCTGGGTGTGCAATTTCCTTTGTGCTCTGTTTATCTGTGGCAAACTCCTCCTCTGACTTTGACTCTTCTGGCTGGCCACTGATGGAGGATGAGTCCTGGGGGGTGGAAGGAGTGGAGGGGACCCCAGGGGGGCTGAGAGAGGGGGATGGGGGTCCGTTCTGTTCTGAGAGGGCTCGTCCGAGCCATGGCGATCCAGACCCCCGACCAGGAGTTGGGGAAGGGTTTTGAGCCACAGGTGAAGGGTTACTGGATACTGGAGAAGGATTGCGCAGCTGCAGACGTTGTCTTTCCTTCTCTGCTTCCTGAGCTTCCAGAGCCTACAAGAGAGCCATTAGAAATTCAAACCTAGTTTCCCAGTTTTAGTCAAACTATAATGGCGCCCATAGTTCCAGTAGGGTGACACCTCACATCTAAACAGAGTTGTTACTAACCGCCTGGTTCTCCATACGGGTGAAGATGACATTGAGCATCTGTGTGAGAGTGGCCTTGGCCGTGGTCTGGTTGATCAGGTTGCGGCTGGCCAGGTAGATGTTGTAGCAGGTGCGGACAGTGAGGAGAATCGTTCCCTCGTGGATCTCTATGTGTGGTGATGTCACAGCAGTCAGCAGAGCCTATAGAGTAACACAACGCATGAAGAAATCACAGATTATGGCAATGTACGCAATGACAAGCTTATGGCTTGAAGCATTATGCAAGTAAATAATGACACTGGTGAAAACGAGATCTTTAATGGGCGGCCGCCTCAGATAATCATGTGATCTTATGTACACATCTTGGTGATAAAACTGCCCAACCTCTTTGTGCAAACTACTACTCTCTACTGCTTACTCTCCATTTATAGAGAATAGAATACAAGAAAATCTTTCACACTGCATGCTTCTCTAAAATGATAGGAGTTAGGCTTGGATCCAAAAAAAAGACTTTATACTTTAATGCTCAGCTTATGTGGCAAATGTTGTAAGGTAATCATGGTTTTCTCAACTTATATGATCATCTAGCTGCCTGTTAACTAAATTTCACCCATAGTATCTTGTATGACTCAAGTTTGTTGAGGTAGGTGCTGAATACAGAAGAAGCTTTGATTACTTTGGCATGAGCTTCACCGCAGTGACCAGGTGAACTTACTGCAAGGTAAAACCGATTTGTATTATGAATGATGAAACTATGAATTGATACTATATTGTAGCTTTTCTTCCCAAAATATTTTGATTAAAACCAATGAAAAGTTTCTCTAAGTAAACTTAGAGTAAAGTAAACTTAATACATTGCACTATATTTAATATATTGTACTGTTTTTGAAAGAAGTCTCTGATGCTCAGCAAGGCTGCATTTATTTAATCAGAAACACAGTAAAAACAGTAATATTGTTTTTGTTTTTAATATATTCTACAATTTATTCTTGTAATGGCAAAGTTGAACTGCTCAAGAAAAATGTAAAGTTATTATTAATGTTGAAAACCATTATGCTGCTTAATATCAAAGACTATAGAAATACAAAGATGGTTCACTCCTGTACTTATGAATGGGAGAAACTGGAATGCACTATATGGCGGAATAGTCCCGCCTTCTAAATGAAGGAGCCAATCGCTGAGTGGTAAAGTCATTGCATCACTGCAGCGGCTGTCAGAAGCTCCGGTTCCCATAGAAACGAGCATTGGCTGGTCTAGCCTGAAAAAATAAGCTTATCAAACGCTATTTGGGCATAAGAAACAACATTCATGGGGCAGTTCATTTCAGATTTTGTTCCTGATTTGAAATATGTAATTTAATTGTGAGTTCAGCAAGGAGTTTTTGAGATTTCAGGATTCCCCCATTCATTTAGATAGGACTTGGTCTTGTTTGAGCTGCCCAGAGGCGTTGCAAATATGGCCGCTGAGTGAACAGACTTTCCTTGAAAGGGACTTTGTTAATAATATTTTTGTGGATTTTTTTGGTGAACAAAAAACAGCATTTATTTAAAATAGGATTTTTTGTAACATTATAAACAGTGTGGGAAGGTAACACATTACAAGTAACGCGAGTTACGTAATCAGATTACTTTTTGTAACTACTGTAGTTACAAAACAATCACACATTTTTAATTTAGAAGGACATATTTGAGTTACTTTTTCAAATAAGTAATGGATTATTTTCCATAAAAAGTAACTAAGTAACGTAATTAGTTACTTTTTTAGGGAGTAACACAATATTGTAATGTGTTACTTTTAAAAGTAACTTTCCCCAACACTGATTATAAATGCATATAAGGTAACATTTGTCACGCTGTTATGTAACATAATAAATGTCTTTATAGTGTCACCAATTTAAAGCATCATGTGCTAATATCCTTGCTGAACATAAGTATTAATTAAAAAAAAAAAAAAAAAAAAAACTTACCCCAAAATTCTGAACAGTAGTGTATGTAAATACATTGTATTACACATATATGCATTACATCAGCCATCAAAAATGAATTTCAATATCAAGAAGTGCCTGTCTCAAAAAACGAAAAAGGTATGACGGAGAGTTGTTTTACCTTAATGATCTGTAGCTGCACCCCCTCATCAGTCTGGGGTCCCTGGAAGCAGTTACAGATGGTCTCCAACAGCCGGTCAATCAGCCGTTTTCCTGGAGCTCCGCTGTCAGGGGCGTTCCCCGTGATATGCCCATACGCAATGAGTTTCTGTGATGAATAAAAGAAAGTCAGTGAGAAAATGTATTAGTGGAATGATTAAATGAATGGAAATATTAAAACTATTGAACTGCTATTTACATAAGTAGAATGAACTAGACCTAATTTTTCAAGTAATGAAATCCAGCATCCATGATCACTGTCTGAACAAACAGAAACAGATCTAGTTGTTCATACAGTGTAGTCAATATCTGAAATATTAAAAAATTATAAAAATACTACATATGCTGTAGTAATAATGGGACATTTGCCAGAGATGCCCTTCTGCAATGACTGAGAGTAGCGTGAGACAACATACGCAATGGAGGTATTACAGTGTAAAAAATTAATTCATACAGTGTGTTTGAATTCATTCAGTAGTCATAACTCTCAGGTTTGTATAAGCTTCATAATCTTAGGGATTTCACAATCAGTTTTCCTGTGCAAACTATAAACAAATACATTTAAATCACACATGTAAAAAACTCCTTTTTACAATAATTAAAAACTAAACTGAAAAACAGTTGTTTTAAATGCATTAATGTTGAGTATGATGAAGCACTGCAGTAGATTGAAGTGAATGAGAACTCTGCATACCTGTAAGCAATCGAGAGACGTACTGACAATACGTGGAGACTTGGACTGACATGCCAGCTCGAAAGGCAGGACGTACTTGTCAGCCTCAATGTAATTGGCTCTGGGAGGAACAACAGTGCCATCCCTGGCACACACAAGATTCACAGCACAGGTCAGTAAACGGGAATAACCATGCAGCACTGAAACATACTTCATTCACTGAATATTACACAGCAACAAACATTTAGAATATCTTCATGTCAGTAGCCCTTAAGCATTATGGGTTTTTATGGACATGAATGTGATCAGTATCTGAACATATTACAAAACCATGATGGTTCAGAATGAAGTGAATTAAGCTCCAGAGAGAATTTTTATAAAAACACAATAAGAATTCTTTTAAAGGGGGCATCGGATGCAAAATTCATGGTGTTCGCATTTAAATGTATCTTAGCATTGTGTGGACATAACCCCCCTACAATGATAAAAATCCACTTTTTTTATCCCCAAAAAACTAAACAGTCTCAGGGCGTGTTCACACTTGCCGTCTTTTTCGACTAGAAAAAGTTGACGAGCGCTTTTTTAGTAAAATAATAAGCTGGCAGCGTTTTAGTTACAAATAGCAGCCGAGGGCGTCTTTTGTTGCTATAACAACAGATGCAACAGTAGCCTAGCACTGTGTGCTGCAGAAATGTCGGCTTTTGAAGTTAACGGGGAGGGTAATGTCGGTTCACAATGACGTTTGTGGGAGAGCAACATTATACTGGGAAGTAAACTGTGTGGTGCTTCCAACAATTTAGTCCAGGAGCTCTGGTTGGATAACGCACGGTTTCATACACAAACTTGTGCTCCGAAACTAGTACGATCTATCTACCGGCTATCTTCTCCTTTTTTCTTGTTGTTTTTGTTACGGAAATTACTCGCCACTCTCTTGTCATTGGTCAGCTGTCAAAAAGGCGCTTGACATAGGGCGTTTTTTTCAGAAAAGTTGAACTTATTTCAGCTTGAAAAGACGCTCTGAGCTGCAGCTGGTGGTGGCGTTTTAAAAAGCGCTCAGGACTTTTTTGAAACCACCGTTTACTCCATAGGATTATAATGTAAAACAGATGCTGCCAGCTTCAAAAAAGACGCCAAGTGTGAACATAGCCTCAATTATCAAGCCATTTTAATTTTCTGAGCAGTATGACATCATACTGCTCAGTCCCCGCCCACAACCGCTTAAAGACTGAGCCATATTAGCATATTTACGCAAAGTTGTATGGCATGTTCTCCATGCTCAAGCAGCTGTAGCGACAACAATGTCTCCTAAGCAAGGCAGGTGTTTTGTAGTTGGACGTAAAAGTGAACAAGTCTTCATTTTCTCCAAACATCAGAGCCACTGAGGATGTAGTGGATTATTTCGTTTTTGATGGTAATGTGCCATCAAATACAAAAAAAAAAACCCCGCTTTAGAGTGGGCGCTATTATTCACATGTCATTATAGTTGCCGTGAATCCTGAAAAACTTTTTCATTCCACATCGCTCCATCAAGCTCTCGCTGGATCCGCTCCTCGGCTATCAACGAGACGAACGTCTGTACTTCCTCAACAGACAATGAAACAGCCATGTTTTGGTTGTTAAAAAAAGGTGCACTCACTCAAAACAGTTGCGTTTGATCCTTCGCTGGCTGTGCTGATTTAAATCTAGCGGGTCTGTTGTGTCTTGTGTTGCAAGTTCAATGACGCAGGCAGTGACGATTTTTTCCAGCCAATCAGTGATCAGCAGAGTTTACGGGTCACATTTTGGTAATGGTACGGTTCGCTTAGAACCTCAACTGAGGTGGTACTGAAAAAAGTACTAGGTACTGTACCCAGTGGAAAACCCCCCAAAAGTGAACCGTATCTAACTGTACCATGCCGTACCATACAGTGGAAAACCACCATAAGATGCCATCGTCTGAGGCAGCAGAAAGCAATGAGGTTTCTTTACAAAGGTAAATTAAGGCATTATATTTACTTTATTCAATAAACTGATGTTATTGCGAATATTACTGTTACTTGTTCATCATGTCAATGTTTTTTCACAAGAACAACAGTGACGAAACGCACTCTGTAGAGCAGTTTGTCTATTTAGGGGTACTGTAGAAACAAGATGGCGACTTCCTTGTGAGGGAACCCGCGGTGTATGTAGATAGAAATTGCTCATTCTAAGGTAATAAAAACATAACAGTTTATTATTTAAGGTCTTTATACTCCTCTGAAAACGTAGTTATTAGGGATGGGACGATACACCTACCTCCCGATTCGATACTATCACGATACTTGGGTGCTGATATGATATGTATTGCGATTTTTTTTAAAGAATTTTGATTCTACAAGTATTGCTATGTGTTGTGATTTTTGTTTTTTGTTTTTAACTCTAGACCATGGGAAAAAGTTGAATGATACACTTAATATACAGACTGTCACAATAAAAAAAAAAAAACATACATCTTAGCAGTCACTATTGTGATTCGACATTACAACTTATTGTGATTTTTGTTTGCTTATTAAAGACTAGACAATGGAAAATAGTTGATTATACCCTTAAAAGTGAGTGTATATGATGAGTCATATTAACAAAAACAATGCATCACATGTCTCTAAACTTTTATTTCAGGAGCATACACATACACAGTGTATATTTAAAGTACCTTGAACCAAGAAAATTTTAAGTAACAAAACCCTGAACTTACATATGAATATAATAGTCAACTGTTCAACAAAATGAGCAGGAAGAAAATACTTTCCGTTTTTATACTGTTTTAGTCATGTTTAGTCATGTTTAGTTGGGATTCAAAACGTGAAGGTGCAGAAACAATTCTGGAAGAGGTTTGATCCTCCGCCTCCGTCATGGTTTTGCTTTCTCGCGCCGACTTTAAACGTATACGATGTCATCTAATGCAGCGGCACTGCGCATGCAGACAGATCGGTGAATGATATCAAAGCACCGCGAGAGCTACAGAGAGCAGACGCTCCACATGCTTTCGAATCGTTCTTGCGGTATTTTGATGTCATAATGGTGATCGTCTGCGCGGTGCTGCTAAGTCAAACACACCTATACATTTCGCCCTCTGTTGGAATTACAAAGCACTAACTTCTCCCCACCACCTCTTAGGAAAAATAAAATAATGAAATAAAAATCGATTCTGAGGTAAGCCAATCAATTTTTAAATTGTTTTAAAAAGAATCGCGATAGTTAGGTGAATCTATTTTTTCTCCAACCCCTAGTAGTTATGTATATTATATTTCATTTCTGTCTATAGATCATCCTAAATATTACACATTGCACCTTACCCAAAGTATTTTGCTGACATTTCATGAAGACTATAAAAAAAATCATATCAATTTGTGGAAAATGGGCATCCGATGTCCCCTTTAATGCTACATCAATGTAGATCTCAGGAAACATTTGCATGGATAGTGCATGTTGGTAAATGAGATGTAAACTTACTTCTGCTTTTCCAGTTCATACTTGATTTCATCTAAAAAAAACAGAGAGTGAGAGAGCGAGAGAGAGAGAGAGAGAGAGAGAGAGAGAGAGAAAGAAAGAAAGAGAGACAAATTAACACAACGCACGTCTATTTGTCACAAAGCGGAGTAAGTGCTAATTCAGGAAACTACTACAACAGTGTCTTGGTATTTACATTTACATTAGGGTATTAGAGTATTAGGCTGTCTGGACTCTAGGTTTTTCAGGTATTCAGATTATGAATTCAGTAGGACATCAAAGTGATCCGGACGATGGGGAGGAAATTACATATACAGTGCAGCAGCAGGAATATGTACCCTAATACTGCCAAAGCAAAAAATGCACACACTATCCCTAATAAAAAACACTGACTACTCAGCAAGATACAGCAATGATCCAGTCCTGGTTGTGCTTATCTGCAATTTCCATTAAAGGTATTAATGAGACTATTTGTAGGAAAAGTGTGTCTATAGAGTGGTATGCACCTTTATAGCTTAAGTGCTCAAAGTAAACTTAAATTAAAGCAATAATTCACCCAGAAATGAATATTCTGTCACCTACTCAATCTCATGCAACCTGTAAAGCTTTTTTACATCTAAAAACATCTGACATCTAAGACTGCAGATAAATACTATACTTTAATCTCTGCACAAATGCACCTGCAGATTGAGAATAACAATGAAAACATCCCATTTCATCTGTTCACAGCAGGCAATTTAAATTCTGACAGTGAATGTCTTGAATCAGCTCTATAAAGAATCCTTTAAATACACCTTGTCAACAGCACTAATTCAACAAGTTGATTGTTAAATAGATGATCAACTATCCCAGCCCATCCTAAATCCAATTTTGTGATTAAATTTTTCTTTATGCTGTGTCTTTTCAATGAATCGGTCGATATGGTTCACAAGACAGGTCTGAATGATTCATTCATGAATCAGACAGACCTAGTTCTCGAGTTCAGCTCACTGATTCAGTGCTCAAGGCAGTTAACAGCCAACTGAAGGGGAAAATTTAGATTTCTCACACAAAACTACTGTATCACTTTTGAATACCTGGAAAACCATGAGCAATTACATTCTTCAAAAATTACAACCAGTTCTGTCTTTCACAGAAGAAAGTCACATAGAAAAAATATATAAATGATACTTTTACTTTCTGGGAGAACTATTACTTTAAAATAAATAAACAAGGTTACTGGGATGAGATGGGATGACATATTAATACAGTTTTCCATGCCTCTGATATTCAAGAACAATCTACAAATGAATCCTTATTCATTATCAGACAGCCATCTGCTCAAAAGAAGGTACAGGAAACTGATGTTAAGCAACAACACATTTCATAAGACGTGCATTTTATGAACTAGGTTTTCATCTGGCAACCTGTAATACTCAAAATGTTACATGTAACCAGGCAGCACAGCAAACTAAGCCATTGCCTAACAGTGTATCCGGCTGGCCAGTGGACTGTGTAAATAGGTCTGTATGTTAATCAGCCTCATTCACTCACATGACAGGGTAATGAGGGAGTGTCTGTTTGAATGACGTGCTTCTGGGAGCATTCAAACAAACCCACTAGGAAGTTGCATTACATTAACAGCCAAATGGCTGAACAACACCATAGACTTTCAGGATCAAACCTCGAACATACCAAAAAACAAAACAACAGAAGTTTACAATAAAATATATGGAGATTTTTTTGTTCAGATTGAACTATCTTTAGATTGACACTTCAGAACAAAGGTTAGAGTTCGGAAAAGCTCAGTAAGAAACTAGATCCTCCAGTCTCAACATGTGCTCATTAACTTTGTAAATAAGTAATGCAGCGCAGGCGGGACGAGTCAAATGAGTCTAACCTGCATATCCAGCTTACACATAAAAAGAGGAATGGATATTCCAGGAAGTTATTGAATAAAAATGGGAACACAGAGTGAGCAGCTAATGTTAATCACATATGTCACTAGAAAAATCATCAAATTAAAATGATAGTTCTTGGGAACGCTGTCATCATTTGCTCACCCCAGACAATTGCTGACCAAAATAATTTGGCTACCAACATTCTTCATCTTTTTGTACAACAGAACAAAATGACTTGTTTGGAATGACACAAGTCAAGTGAGAAAATGACAGAATTTTAATTTCTGGATCAGAGTTTAATAACAGCAGTAAAATAGGCCCGAAGCCAGAGACAGAAAGCCTCAAGTCACCATTTAATGTCACTGAAAGATGTAATAAAAATAAATGGTGACTGATCAAGCCAACTCTTTGAGTGTGAGTAAATGAAACCATCTTAATTTTTATAGTGAACTGTTCCTTTAAGATGCTACTCACAATACGGATCGATTCTGTATATCAGTGAGTGATCTTTAATCAATAAGGGAGCAATAAATCGCCGATCTGTCAAAGTCGATATAACAGCAACAAAGTCTGTAGCGTGTCGGATAGCAATTGATTCCAGCTAACACATGCTAACAGCTCGAGATAACCACAACAAGAGGTGTTGGACTACCAGACATGTCATTTACTCTGCTGCCAACATCTCATTCATAATAATGTAACATTATATAGCCGATGGAAAGCATGACAATGTCAACTTAAGGCAAAATGAAACAACGGAGTCTTGACACACAGACGCGTGCTGGATTAGCCCGCTAACCAGACTTTAACGTTAATTTAGGATATCAGGGGGTAGAGGGGGATCTCAGTGGTGTGTTTGAGGCCTGACAGGTAACGAATAAAAGAAGCTCACCCAGCGCCACTTGACAGGCCTTGCGCAGCTGGCTGTGTTGACTCCGCTTCACCTCCTTATCCGCGAGGATTTTCTCCAGCGCCCGAGACAGAAACATGCTCTTAGTGCTCAGGCTTTCTGTCTGCGTATGCCGTCGATGGGTTTCCAGCTCTTCCTGTTCTTTCATCTCTCGGTCGACGTGTTAAAGTAGTCCGTCAGGCCGTCATTCCTGGCCCGTTCCCTGCGGTTTGGCAGGGGTGTGAGGGTGCCAGGAGCGGGCCGATGTTGTCGCTGGTTTGGTTGGCCGCTGCTATCTCAGCACTGCGTCGCCATGTTGGCCGCACGTCACATCACGTGACCCCCAGGCGCTTACACTGATGTGTACATTCAGAGCACGAGCTCCGTTTGGCTGAGGTGGAAATGAATGGGGCATGTGTTTAGTGAACAGTTTGGTCTCAGGCAGAAAAATATATGCTGGCATGCAGTTTTAAACAGACATTTTAGACATAGACATTTTAAACAGTGTGATCAACAGTATATCATTTAAGTCATAGTGAAAAAACTTTTCAATAATATTTTCAATAACTGATTATTATAAAAAAAAATGTGATTATACTTGGTTCTAGGTGTCTATAAATAGTCATTTGAAATCATATAGCTACATAGTAGCAAAATAATATAACATATTGATAATGTTAATTATGTAGTATAAACGTATATTTTAAAAAGATAACACATTTAAAAAAGATTAAGATTACAATTACAGAACATGAACTAACAATATATAGACTATATATAGTGTTATGTGTGCTCTGTCTTCAAGTTGCACATATTGGGCCACAGATGCTGGAGAGGATTATGGTCAAAAGTCTACATACACTTTGCAGAATCTGCAAATTGTTAATTATCTTATCAAAATATGAGGGATTATACAAATGCATGTTTTTATTTAGTACTGTCCTGAATAAGATATTTTAAATAAAAGATGTTTACATGTGGTAACAAGACAAAATTATAGCTGAATTTATAAAAATGGCCCAGTTCAAAATTTTATATACGCTTGATTCTTAATACTGTCTTGTTACCTAGATGATCCATGACTTGTTTTGTGATGACTGTTTATGAATCCCTTGTTTGTCCTGAACAGTTAAACTGTCCTTCAGAAAAATCCCCTAGTTCCCACAAACTGGTTCTGTTTTCCAGCATCTTTTGCATTTTTGAACCCTTTCCAGCAGTGACTGTATGATTCTGAGAGATCCATCTTTTCACATTGATGACAGCTGAGGGACTCACACTCAACCATTACAAAAGCTTCAAACAAACAAACATATACTGTATATTATGTTAACTGCATTAGTATTAAATCATCATGTGGCCTTCCTTGTATCATCTGTGCTATTATGAGTATATTTACAATAACAGATATGAATATCTCAAATAGGTGTGGTATATTTTATTTTGTTATTGCTTTTTTGCTTATTTTGTTAGTGTACAAAACCATTATTTATTAAAATCGTCTTTAACCAGCTTTGTAAAGACAGGTGCCATGTCAGACAAATCCCAATAAAGAATCTCTAAATAATGGTGTAAAGTAGAATATCATTTTAGAAACTGAATTCAGGTGTTGAAACAGTTTATACAAACTGTACAGTATTTACAGTACAATACTGTATTCAAACGAGGTTCTGATGGAATAACATTGACATTTACTGTGCTTTTTAATAAATTACAAACATTCATTCACAAACCATGGGTATTTTATCTTGTGCAAAGGTCGATATTAAAAATTAGAAAATCAAATTTATTCGTTAGATCAGTTTGATAAAGCTACACAGTTGAAGAAGACTGGATGCTGTTACATGCTTTAACCACAGGGTGGCCTCCTGACACCAGAGTTCAGGAACTGAGTTTTACTGCCCTACACCTCTCAGCACTATGGTGTAACTTGACATATAATGTTCAATTTATAAGGATAAAATGAATGTTATATAAAGTTTCCAGTTGTTTAAATGTTTTTAAAGCGTTACTGAAACAGCCTTTAATGTCAAGTCATCGCTTTTTATTTTACCACTGGCTGCAATAATGATGTTGTAATATGAGGCTAAATAGTTGTTCTTTTGGACAAAAGTTCTTGTTCAATTCCTCTAAAAATCAAATCAAATCAAAAACATACCCATGAATACAGTATGTCTAATTCCAATAACTTAGCAAAGGCAGAAGTTGCATAAGGCATTTAAACCCATCCTACTTCATTCCTGTTATGTTATTTTAAAGCATGTTTTCTTTAAAGCAGTTCACTAGGCCTAAAGACATAAAGCGGCTTTGTATGTATCGTAAAAAGCTCTTTACAAAAACTTGACTGATCATATTACAACCCAAATTCCGGAAATGTTGGGACATTTTTTAAATTTGAATAAAATGAAAACCAATAGTTTCAAAACACGAGCCAATATTTTTTCACAATAGAACATAGATAACATAACTGTTTAAACTGAGACATTTTACACTTTTATCCACTAAATGAGCTCATTTCAAATTTGATGCCTGCTACAGGTCTCAAATAGTTGGGACGGGGGCATGTTTTCACCATGGTGTAGCATCTCCTCTTCTTTTCAAAACAGTTTGAAGACGTCTGGGCATCGAGGTTATGAGTTTCTGGAGTTTTGGTGTTGGAATTTGGTCCCATTCTTGCCTGATATAGGTTTCCAGCTGCTGAAGAGTTTGTGGTCGTCTTTGACGTATTTTTTGTTTAATGATGCGCCAAATGTTCTCTATAGGTGAAAGATCTGGACTACAGGCAGGCCAATTCAGCTCCCGGACTGTTCTACTACGAAGCCATGCTGTTGTAATAGCTGCAGTATGTGGTTTTGCATTGTCCTGTTGAAATACACAAGGCCTTCCCTGAAATAGATGTCATCTGGAGGGGAGCATATGTTGCTCTAAAACATTTATATACAACTTTCAGCATTCATAGTGCCTTCCAAAACATGCAAGCTGCCCATACCGTATGCACTTATCCACCCCCATACCATCAGAGATCCTGGCTTTTGAACTAAACGCTGATAACACGCTGGAAGGTCTCCCTCCTCTTTAAACACGGCGTCCGTGATTTCCAACAAGAATGTCAAATTTGGACTCGTCTGACCAAAGAACACTTTTCCACTTTGAAACAGTCCATTTTAAATGAGCCTTGGCCCACAGGACACAACAGCACTTCTGGACCATGTTCACATATGGATTCCTTTTTGTATGATGGAGCTTCAGTTGGCATCTGCAGATGACACGGCGGATTGTTTACACCGACAGTGGTTTCTGGAAGTATTCCTGGGCCCATTTAGTAATGTCAATGACAGAATCATGCCGATGAGTGATTTAGTGTCGTCTGAGGGCCTGAAGACCACGGGCATCCAACAAAGTTCTTCGGCCTTGTCCCTTACGCACAGAGATTTCTCCAGTTTCTCTGAATCTTTTGATAATGTTATGCACTGTAGATGATGAGATTTGCAAAGCCTTTGCAATTTGACGTTGAGGAACATTGTTTTTAAAGTATTCCACAAACTTTTTACGTACTCTTTCACAGATTGGAGAGACTCTGCCTCTCTAAGACATCCCTTTTATAGCTAATCATGCTACAGACCTGATGTCAGTTAACTTAATTAGTTGCTTAATTAGTTGTTCTCCCAGCTGAATCCTTTCAAAATTTCTTGCTTTTTCAGGCCTTTGTTGCCCCCATGCCAACTTTTTTGAGACCTGTAGGCATCAAATTTGAAACAAGCTCATTTAATGGATAAAAGTGTAAAATTTCTCCATTTAAATATTTATGTTCTCTATGTTCTATTGTAAATAAAATATTGGGTCATGTGATTTGAAAGTCTTTTAGTTTTCATTTTACTCAAATTTTAAAAAAAAAGGCCCAACATTTCCGGAATGCGGGTTGTAATGCTGATCCTTCAGCATATATTTCAAACTGACACACATTGGTTATCACAGACAAAAATAATTCTTCATGACCAACACACCAAGCAAGGAACAGAATCAGTGATTTCTACATATTAGTTTATTTCATCCAAGATTTGACTATAATACATGTGCATCTATGTCTTAATATAGTATTTATCCTTTTAAAAGTTTCATTATGTGAAACAAATTTACATAATGTAGTACTAATAAGAAAATACTGACAATTTCAGTACAAATCTATACCTTAAGATTTATCTGGCAAGCTCATTATCAAAAAGAGAAATTGACTCATGAATGATAATGCTTAAAAGCCCATTTCTATGTCTCTCAAAGCAGGTGCTCATAGATATATGGTCTCCTTTAGAAATGCAAAGATATTCACAGTTTGGAAAATAGCAAGCTATTCTTCATATTTCTATTAACCCCCTAATGGTCTGAGCATTAAGTTCCACCAAAGATGCTAGTGGAAAAAATTAGAACACCATTTTGTAGAGATGAAAAAATAGAATCAAAACGATGAGGTTTTTACGCCAGCTAAAACAAAGCAAGTAAAAAACACATAGTCTATTTTAAAATAAATAAAACTTCTGTGGTTACAAGCCCAAATCGTATGTAGTGGTTAATATAAAAATAAATTAACACAGCTAAAGACTCCATTCAATATGTCATTTGTACCATAAAAAAGAATGATCAGGATGAAGTGGTGTGTATGATTACAGCTACAGTGCGTGTGCTACTCCAAGCAGGTTTGGTAATGTAAGTGCTATGAAAAGCGATTCTCATCAGCAATTATAAAGTGAGAAAAAGGGGAGCTAAAGAAAGGCTACTTCGGCTAAATCTCCAACAGCAGGTCCTAAGAGCATAGGCACATCTGTCTCCTGTCAGTCTCTTCCAGTGTATCCACTGACACACACTTTGAGATCTCAGAAGTTCGTATTGAAGCTTACAGCTGTGACATCATGCATATCATTATGATATGTATGTATAAGGACGAAAAGGGGAGAAATGTACCTACAGTCATTTGAACTTAAAGGAATGCTTTCAAAGAGCATAACATTTGTTCATTTGTCCAGTCATTCGTATAAGAGGTCGTTTTTAGAAATCATAATTATCACTCAAGTAGGAAGACCTCACTTTACCGTACACAGGGAGTGAAGGGTTTGTGAGGGTATGGAAGTTAGATGACAATATGATTAATTGTGCATTTTTGACTTCACAACAGATTTAAACCGGTTGAATTAAAAAAAAAAAAAAGATCCACGTGAAGAAATCGTGTCTGTCCTATAGAAATGATGAAACAAACCCAACTGCTACATACTTTCTGAAGGGTTTGGCTGGTACTCTGCTGACATGCACAAAAAAGAAAAAAAAAAATTAAAACCTTTTACATACAAAGAGGAAAAGATACTGAATATGTTGGTATATATTCAATATTCATAGTAATTCACTACAAATTAAGGGTTGTTTTCTCCATAATTCGACTGCAACACTTATTGTTAGAGGTAACACTTTAAAATAAGGTTCAATTTGTTAACATTATATAATGCGTTGTGTGTCATGAACCATTTTTACAGCTTTTAGTAATCCTGGTTAATGTTAATTCATACATATACTATAGTTCATGACTCATGATACATTATCTAATGTTTGTTTAAACAACTTTAAATGTGGAAATATGGAAATATCTGATTTTATGCTCCACAGAAGAAAGTTAGTTATAAAAATGACATGAGATTCGAGTAAATGTTGACAGAATTGTCATTTTTGGCTGATCTATCTAATGTTAACCAGCTGAACCTTAGCGAAAAGTGTCACGGTAGAGACGCTCTTCATAAATGAAACAACCAAGTGTCCACATCAGAGCGCTCCCTTGAAACATTATTGATAATTATGTATTCCAAAACCCCAGACAGGGTTATCAAGTAAAGATCAATGGGTAAAATAAACCACGAGTAGCAAAGAGCAGGATGATAGCCCTTGTCATAAAGAAATATAAGTGATACCAATAAAACATATCAGTATGAAAAATATGACATTAATAATCTGTCTTTTTGGCTATGATTAAAAACTTCTGAGATAATAAAAGACATCTGTATCTTAACCGAGGCAGCAGTCTATAACTGTCCACTCACATGAAAATATTTCCTAAATATTCACTCAAGCCCCACAAAGGTTCACGATTCTCTTGAATACCACAAAGAATCGGTAAGCTGAGAGTGTTAGTGTTAGAGACGGGAATGGATGAAGAGCATATTTCAGCTCCTTCTGAAGTACTGTAGCTCAGACTCAGTTACCATGGTAACGCAGAGGATGGGTAAAACCCATTGTACTTTGTTCTCTGATAACGCTAGAGCCTCGTGGCTCTGAAGGGAGTGGTTGTCAAAGTAAAAAAAAGATTGTCATGACTCATACGGTGCCGTCTGCATTCATTCAATCGCACTGACTCAGGAAGTTCATTATTACTCAAGAAGCAGCTATTTTTGGTGCTGTGCTGCTCTCCACAGGTTTGATGATGAGAACTACCTGGTCCTGTTGTTATAGAGAAGTGCTGTAAGGTGCTGTGGTGACTGGCCTTCTCTTTTGGTCCTGGACATGCATTTTCAGTCCTATGGCACACAAGAGTATGTATTGGCATGTGTGTGTGATTATATGCTATGTGTGTCTTTACAGTGTAATGACTGTGCCCTCCTCCTCTAGATTTCGCCCTTCTAAGCCCCTGTCACGGGCATTCAGCGACCCCACGCTCGCACTGCTTGCCATGGTACCATTTGAGGGGCGGAGGTCGAGGTGGGGCTCGTATCTGGGCAGGGCGGGCATGCTGGTGCTGGCTGTCGCCCGCGCCCCTGCCTGCGTAATAGGTTTAGCCACTCCATCCGCCTCGATCACCAGATCCTCCTCCTCCTCGCTCTCCTCGTCCGGTTCATAGTTCTGGATAATGTGCGACGGGGTCATCACCACTGAACCCGGTGTTGAGTAGCCATAAAAACTGGTGCTGCTGTCAGAAGATCGTCCTGAGCTGCCGCCTCCGCTGCTGCGTACCACGTTATTGCGCTGATTGGCCGGTTTGACGGTTATAATGAGGTTGTGGCTGTTAGCGATCATCATGTCCGTTACTTGGTCCAAAGACTTTCCGCTCACCTCGATGCCGTTGACTTCGAGCACCTCGTCGTTGACAGCCAGCAGTCCTGTGCTCTCCGCCAGGCCTCCGGGGACCATGCGGGAGATGAAGATGCCCGGCACCTTTTCCAGGCCTTGGGGTGTAACGCGCACGCTGGAACCGTCACGGATGTAGAAGCCCAGTGGTTTCTCCTGACCGTGTTTGTAGAGGCGTACTCGGCGGTGCGTCTCTGGGAGGATGTCCACGTCGATGATGGAGGACACTGGCCGGAAATCTTTGGGCAGGCTGATGATGATAGGAGGCTTCTTCTTGTTGGCGTCCGGTCGAAGGAGTACCGCTGCGAGCGCCGCCGGGGTCTTCTTACGGGTCACAGTATCCGTGCCGAATGCAGAGTAATCTGCCTCCTCTGCACAACAGGAAGAAGAAAGAGAATGTAAATATGTAACGCTTGTGTTAGACATTGCAACTTAAAGGAATATTGTGTTTAGTTTATTTAGTGATGGGTTATGATGGTCAAGTCATTCAACAACAACTACCACAAATTAAACAAACTATTTTTTGTATATATTAAATTTTGCTTGTTTTTAAAATAAAGTATAAACAAAGAAAAACAAACACAAAACACAAAAAAACAGGGGGAAAAAACAAAACACAAAACTTAAATAACCAAAAAATAAAATGGGTAATATAGTACAACAACTAAAAATGTGGGCATTAACACTTTTCAGTAGCCTTGTAAATAAATGCAGTACAATATCAGCATATTGTTGTTAATATGAACAACCACTTTGATCAACTCATGTTTAATTTAAATAATAAATGAAAATAATGTAAACCACTTTTTTGTTTGCTTTTCCTTAAAGCTGCAAAAGTTCAAAATTTACTAAATTAATATAATAAGCGAGTACATCATGAATCCATTTTCCAAACCGTGTTTTTGGCTTATCCTGAATCACTACGGTACACCTATAATTTATATTCAGACTATTTCAAACTGGTACTGGTGGAACTGCTGCGGAGTAGCCCAGTACCTGCGTGATTCGTCATAGACATAAACAGAGAGAAGTAGCTCCTGCTACAATGTTCTTCCGCAAGACGCACACAGTTCTGTTTATTAATCGCTAGAGCGCCAAAAGTTACGGACTGCAGCTTTAAATAAATAAATAAATAAAATGGGTAATATAGGGCAACAAAATAAACAAAACAAAACAAAAACAAAATGGGTAAAATAGGGCAATAACTAAAAGTGTCTGGACACTTTCAGTGGCTCAGTCAATGCAATTTTGTGCTTGTAAACATATAGCCTATTATCTGTGCACGCTCATTATTATTTATTATTTAATCACATGTTGAAATTATGCATGTTTTTTTGCTCTTGTTGGACTATTCCCACAGCTTTGTAAGAAGAGATCTGCAGGGGATACCATGGTAGAGAATGTCTGCTTGTTAGTTTCCCTCCGCCCCTCAGCTAATGTGTAATCTACTGTAAACCCAAGCCTCCTTTCAACCTCTCTCTCTTTTTCTCTCAGCTGCCATTTATGAATTCCTCAGAGGCTTAATCACAGCCTGGACTTTCACCTGCAAGACATTCATACTCAAGATCAAAAAGGAGAATAGAGTAGGAAGGGAGAGAGGATATAAATGCATGTGCGTGAAGGCTGGAAATGTCTGAGAGAATTCAAAGCAGTACCATGTGTTTTTCTGAACTCCCATTAACCCGAATGAACAATGGTTAACCTGAGAGATGTAATTATTAACAAAAACCATCATGTTATAAGATTATAACTAACATCTCAATTATGTTATTTACTGATCTTTTGTATCAAGTGTTGTGATGTTTTTATGCCATAAACCTGAATTGTACCTCTAAAACGAAAAGTATCTTCCGCCAGTGTGTTTGTTTAACCAAGAACATGCTAGCAGGGACGAGTCTGTGTGATCTAGCATGCGAATAGATTTCACGTCAGCCCAAATATAGTCAAAACACACTCACACACACAAGATTGATTGTTCGGTGAGAGCAAAGGTCCCCACAGCCAGTTCCCACCAGAAAACTACCTGGATTGTCCTTGTGTTTTGTTTCAACATGAATATGCAGCCTGTGTTAAAATTTTAACAATAATTTGGCAACTTGCCTTCAGTACCTGCAGACATCATAAAAATGTCTTTCTGACCTAATAGAGCTGAGGTTTACTCACAAACACGCAGCATGCACACACAAGTCTCAGCTATGCAAGGTTGGCTGGAGCAGTCGAGCATGTATGGAGGTCTCTTTTCATCTCCTCCAGCGTTCTTCTCCTCTCTTCCTTCCTTATCTGCTCCACTCTTCCATATTAAAGCCTAACAATGGCTTCATAGTCAGTGTTGAAGGGCAGCATGGGAAGTCCCTGAGGGCCACTCAAACAGGCACAAACTAGTACTTCTTTTAGCTCGGAGATCGAGAGGAGAAAAAGTGAGAGGATGCAAAAAGTAGCTTAAGATATATGGAAACCTCATCATGTTAACGGACACACAAACCTCTATCATCTCATTTCCTGAATGCAGGACAGCTGGCTCTTTGTGAAACCTGACGCTACAAAAACCAGTCTGGTTGTAATGGCTCATTACAAACATGGTGGAGAAGGTCCACACACAAGCATACAGGCCTCTTTCCACCCCTATCATGCATTGGGCTCCTTACAATCATCATAGGCAGACCAGGGGATATGAGGAGTTATTTCTGAATTATGGCCTGGAGCAATACAATGCAATCATAAAAAATCATGTATCTGTTGATTTAAGATAGATGATTAGTCAGTCATTTATTGATACATGACTTATGTCATTCATAATTAAAGTATAATTTCTATTATTTCAAATAATACACACACACAAAATATTAAGCAGCACATCAGTTTTCAACACTGATAATAAGAAAAGTTTCTTGTGCAGTAAATCAGCATATTATAATGATTTCTGAAGGATCATGTGCCACTGAAGACTGGAGTAATGATGCTGAAAATTTAGCTTTGCATCATAGGAATAAATTAAATTTTAAAATATATTCAAATAGAAAACATTATTTTAAATTGTAATAATATTTCACAATATTACAGTTTTTACTATATTTCTGATTAAAAATGTAGCCTTGGTGAGCATTAGAGACTTCTTTCCAAAACATTTGAAAAAAAAAATTCATTAAAAAAAAATCTTACAGACACCAAACTCTCTCTCTCTCTCTCTATATATATATACATATATATTATATATAATGTAATATTCTTTAATATGAGATTTCAGTTTGGTTTGGCAGTAAAGTAGTGTGGATTTCTCTGTTGTGTGTTAATATGGCAGCAGAAATGTGACACTGGCTTTATCTGATACTGTGGTCACCACTGACCGTGGCAGTGGCAGCACCTCACTTCCTGTCAAAGGACTCCAGAATGCAGTCTGTGTGATCAGCACACCGGTGAGAGTCGTATATGTATATGTATATGTGTGTGTGTGTGTGTGTGTGTGTGTGTGTGTGTGTGTGTGAGCTTAGTGAATGCTGAGCTTAGTGAATGCTGTCCCACCTTTGCTTAAGTGATCAGTATCCCATTACACAGGGTCTTATAGTCTGCCCAAGGTCAGGTGACCTGTTTGTGTATTCTTAACTCTTCTGTGTTTAAGTAACTGATTAATGTCGACACTAAAATTAAAAATACTATTTTGTCTAAATAAATAAAAAATAAACACTGAAAACAAATATCAGACATTTTAAATGCTACAAATGAATTTAGGCATCACAACATTATAATGTACAGCATGATAAATGGATATTAATTTTGAGATTTGCTAAAGGTTACATTTAACAGTTATTAAATGTAAAAAATAGGGGAAAGGAGCATGAACAATTAAATCTCCAGTATCT
Organism: Tor tambroides; assembly: GCA_021397915.2. NCBI lineage: Eukaryota > Metazoa > Chordata > Actinopteri > Cypriniformes > Cyprinidae > Tor > Tor tambroides. The sequence goes on from JAFVLL020031445.1 coordinate 25,310, forward strand.
GCCAAAACTGAAAAAAAAAAATTTGTAAGATAATGATTATGCATCTATTATATTGAATACAATAGCTTTTTCTAGGCCACTGATATTTCAGGACTGTGTCTGTAGATATAAAACAAAGTGTAAAAATAAATTGGTGCACCTTGGGTCATTTTAAAAAAAATGTTCCAACAGAATAAATAAAGAAAATAAGATTGTCAAGAACCAGACTGAAATGTAAAACTCATGAGTATCTGTCAACATTACAACTAGTTTGATTATACACTATTTATAATTAAGTATTCATGGTCAGTTCAGAGGTGCACGTTCGTGAGAAGCATCCCACAAGGAATGTGAAAACAATAGAGATGTCACACCGTGTCTCTGCTCACCGCAAACTGAGAGTGATGGACTCATCTCATCCAATATTCAGCAGGCCTTATGAAGGCCGTGATGGCTCATGTTTCACTTTTGTGAATGTCTCATTCAGGTTTTTTTGCATGTGGCCACTGTGCTACTTTCTGTTTACGGTCTCGCTCCACAAAGCTGCTTGCAAAGAATCGAGCATGCAGATTATTCAGACGAGCAGCGGGCTGACGGCACGACAGCATCTGTGGAAACATTTCTGCTTCTTTAAGGTTAAGTCCGGACGTCTCCCACATTGGGAGTGTGTACCATCCCGTTCCAGACACGGCACGATAGAGGAGAGGGGAGAAGAGAGGGTGGAGAGTGGGCTGTAATGAGCACTTATTAGGCTAGGGAGAGAGAATGAGAATGAAAGAGCGAGGCTTGATGTGTAAAAAACTTTTCAATACAGAAACTTTATGAGGTGCTGCTATTCTGGGCTTGCTGAGTACATACTTCTGTGACACAGCTAAGATAAAGTGAGACCACTTCTGATAACAGAGGAAAAATGCGAAGTCTGCGAGCCACGAAACATGGGGAAAGCTCTTGAGAACAAGATACTTAGAGAAAATGTGGGAAAATGGTGCACGGTGTATGAAACTCACTCTGTGTATAGGAATCATTAAAACGGTTTCTAATTTAAGCAAATATGGCAAGCCAATCAAATTGGCTATTATGTGTAAACAACCTTGAACCGCCAACGCATCATCATCACACATTTCCTGTGAACTGTGAAACAGCAGTAGACCTGGATTGTCCGAAAACACATACTCTCTAAATAGGCAGGCTACTTGTTTTGTAAAAATTATGTTCTATATAGGGTGAATGCATGTAGTATGAATTTAATTTTGATGTACTACATTCGCCATGTTGTCACTGTCATGTACCAACTAGCGCCAGTTGCATCAATTTAATGCCATTGACAAATCCTCTCCTGTGGACTCACGGGACAAAATATCCATAGTAAAATATGCATTGGATGAGTACTTCAAGTCGTCCTGGAAGTACAAGGTCACCTGGGTATTTATCACCTACTGTTTTATGAACAGTGGTGGAGGTAACGAATTACAACTACTCACGTTACTGTAATTAAGTAGTTTTTTCGGGTATTTGTACTTTTTTGAGTATATTTTTTAAGCTGTACTTTTACTTGTACTTAAGTACAAATTAAGCAAAATAATCTACTTCGTTACAT